>OZ010693.1:8558013-8788182 GCA_963932265.1 Thymelicus lineola | reverse complement strand
CTTTCTTATTCCCCATCTCTTTAAATAGCCTTGTCATCCTGCGGAATAAAATTTACAGTTCATAAAACATTGCAGGCAATGACAACTTAATAAACAGTAAATAGAATATATGTTTTTAATACTTTGTTAGATTATGGAGAAACTCGGCAAAATCTCCTGAATTTGTTATTGCCAAACTGAAAACAACTTATGTTTTTCCTTTTATAAGTTTGTAGGCAAATATTACTGGTTGGGTGGTTCGGGAATTAATAGCAACAGTGGACGTTTAAATCACTTTAGTCAGAAACTCATATTAACACAGGTTTTACACTAGTTATAATTAAATACGCGATTAGAACTGATTGTCTCGCAAAGTCGTCTGATACTCGGTAACAAAACTACTCGGTAACTACGTAACTGGGCAACGGTCGATGAACGAATGACCCGAGTTGTGCGCGTGCCCTGCTTTATATAGGAATCTGTGGTGTGAATCGAGTGACACATCACTCGATCGCTCGAATTGCGATCGAGTGACACATTACTCGATCGCTCGAATTGCCCGTTGAACGCTGTTTTTTACAAAACATTGATGGTGGCGCCGTCACGGCCATTCTGACATACGCTCGTCCTCGAGCGTCCTTTGAGCATCTGGGAACAAGACATAAAAACATAAAAACATAGTTCAACTATTTTAGCTATACATCACACGCTATTCTTTGATATCAAATTGTGACACATATGGATAAAATTTCACATCATCATCATCAAAGTTCACATCAATCCTTCAGAGATTCACGATCGCTAAAACGCAGTATATTTTTTTTTCTTTTTCTTAACCTTTTTTTAACCCTTTTTTTAACCTTTTTTTTATTGACCCCTTTAGTTTAAACTGGACCGGATTATTTTTTTTCCCTGCAGTTTAAACTAGACCGGATCGCGCTAGTCCGAGCACAAGCCCAGCGGTTAGTGCTATACCGGGCATTGCCCCCTGTAACCAATCGTGCTAGTCCGGACAAAAGTCCAGATGATTGCGTTAGACCGGGTATACGCTCCTTTAGCTAGTTGCTAGTCCGAGCACAAGCCTGGTTGTTAGTGCTAGACCAGGCATTGCCCCCTGTAACCAATCGTGCTAGTCAGGACAAAAGTCCCTGTAGCCGATTGTGTTAGACCGGGTATACGCTCCTTTAGCTGAGTCAAAGGTCCGGATTATTCCCTGCAATGACTCGTACTTCTCTTTTCCTTTTTTTTCCATTTTTTTTTTCAATTAAATATCTTTCCAATCTTTTTTTTTACTGCTTAGCGTTCATCGTGGTGTACAATGGCATTAGTTACAATTCTGATAGGATCTGATGATTCTGATGATGAACTCTCTAACTATTGCTATTATCGATCAAGGTACGTGAACCAGCCGACAAAGTGCTACTATTAACAGATATAGTGTAGTGGTGACATTACGTAATATCAGCACAAACTCAACAAGGAACAATTACTGTCAGTGAGCAGTTATCAAAATGAACCATAATGGAATCAATACAGATCACCTGTTATATCATGTCACCATACAATCACCGATGATGCTCCTCGTAAGCCACCGTACAGAGCCGCGATAGGCTGCCGTCTTTGTCAACAAGTGCAGGCAGTTGACGCCGCACCAGCCTTCTTTATCTCGCATTGATGCAACTTCTCGTCAACGTTTTGATATTCACAGGCTGCATGTCCATACCACTGACATTGTCACTAAGTTTATCTGAAACATACAAAACAAAGCACAGAAACACGAAATGTCTAAGTGTTATTTTCTGAACTGAGGGTAGACGATAATTAAAGAATATCAAGACGTTTGAAAATTGAAAATTCTTGATATCATTTACAGAACGCTTCTGGTGTCACAAAACAATATACTTGCACTGACTTTGAATAACTTTGTTAATTACGTTGAAAGATACCGAACATTGATTTTATAATACTTCGTTGAATAAAGCACAAATATGACGAAACGATTTGTAATTTACGCAAACCACCATTCTAACCAGTTCTTTCTAATCAATCTTATTTTAAGGAAATCCTGGCACTTCAAGTAAGTTCCACGAGTACGTAAGCACAATAGTTTTTACTTAAACACAAATTCATGAACTTTGAACATTCTGTAAGGTGTTTTGACAGTTCAAGATGACGGCATCATTTACACTGGAAGTTAAGACATTACACTAAAACACTATTGGATTATCCAATCTTGTTAAGAATAATGAAAAAATATGCCATACCAAATCGCTGCCTTATAACCTCAAACCTTAATGACATTATTCCGATCCTTTGTGTTCCTTATTTTTCATGCTCGCTGTCCACTGAATGTACATCATGTCTGAAAAACCTGAAATGCGAATTCATGTGATCCAAATGGAAAGATAGAACTTTTCCCTCAAAGACACGTCTTATGAAATTTTTTTTTTTTTTGATTTATTGGTTTTGGTATCTTGGATGCTATTACTCCCTCGGCCATCTCTGACAAACTGAACACGTCCTCGTGTTCTGTGTTCAAATAGCAACGCACTCCGTTCCACCATTCACTTCCACCATAATTGCTTCTCGACAAATATCTCGCGTGAGGTGAGTATCACACACATATTTTCTTTGTAAAATTCCACGGTTCTCATTTACTCGCGTTTACTGTTGTTACGTTTCTCATTGCAACCAAGTCATTTCAAATATCATCCGGACCACCGTCATTCTTCATTTATTTTCCAACCTGTGTGGGCGAAATGTTCTCACTATATGGGTCCTCTCACTTCTGATGTAGGCAAATATTACTGGTTGGGTGGTTCGGGAATTAATAGCAACAGTGGACGTTTAAATCACTTTAGTCAGAAACTCATATTAACACAGGTTTTACACTAGTTATAATTAAATACGCGATTAGAACTGATTGTCTCGCAAAGTCGTCTGATACTCGGTAACAAAACTACTCGGTAACTACGTAACTGGGCAACGGTCGATGAACGAATGACCCGAGTTGTGCGCGTGCCCTGCTTTATATAGGAATCTGTGGTGTGAATCGAGTGACACATCACTCGATCGCTCGAATTGCGATCGAGTGACACATTACTCGATCGCTCGAATTGCCCGTTGAACGCTGTTTTTTACAAAACATTGATGGTGGCGCCGTCAAGTTTATAAACAAGTACCTAATTTACTAACATTTGCTTATTTGTATGCTCATCATGATTATAACCCATAACTGATCCATTGCTTGGCTCAGATCTCCTCTCACAACGAGAGGGATTTAAACCAAACTTCGCTACGCTACAGAATGGCAAACTTCACACACATTTTGAGAACTTTTCTCGATAAGAGACTGAATAGCATTTTCAATCATGTTTATTCAAGATAATGATGAATAAAGATAATGAAAAAGTATTAGATACCGTTGTGTCTAAAATCAAATGAAAAAATTAACACAATATGTCCAAAGGGCAGAAGAGACTTGTTTCTGTAGAGTTTTGAAAACGAGACTAAGGATATTTTTGTATCGTCTAGAAATATATATTATTATTATATTATAGCACAAGGTTTGCTTTGTAACCAATATTGAAGATAACAATAACATAAATTATGATTAGGTCCAGGCTAAATAACTTTTCCTTGTTTTGTGTTTCAATAAATCATGTAAACGTTTATTTTATCCTGTTATTGTTTAGCTATTTAAATTATGTTCCCAAAATAATCAGGAAATTGCCATCTGGGTGCCCAGGTCCTAAGTACCGGCGATCCTTTTATTATAGTATGCAGATTAGCGCGAAGCCTACTTTGCAAGAACTGTAGCTCGAGTGTGAGTTTCTAACATATAACGGCAAAACGCAACTACCGCGGGAATCGAGATGACTCTAACATTTTAGTAAACATATTTTATGCGAGCGTGAGTTCCTTAAACAACGTCAACGTTGAGGCATTTTGACGTGTGCGCGAGTGTAAGTTACTATTTTATAGTTAACTATTGAAAAAATACGCCACCATAGTAGTAGAGTTACTCACTTGATGTTTGACAAGTGAAACGCATTTTTTGGTAATAGTTTATTTGATTTTATTATGGATAGCCTCAGGGATTATTTACAATAAAGTTACACATAAATTTTTCCTTCTCTTTGCATGTTTATATTTTCAATATTTCCAATAATACAACACGATTTTGCTATTTTTTAGCTTGACAATGAAATGACAATAGTGTTATTCTCAAATACTATGGTAACCAAAACAGGGTTGCTCATCTACAATGTACAAATGTAGGGTCGCTACACATTCATTTATAAAAATAGGCTTACAATATGAAGTGAAAATTGATTAAGCAATATGTTGACTGGAGCAGCGCGTAATTACCTACTTTGCTTGGAAGATGTTGGCGGAAGCCCAGGCTCAAGATAAGCGCAATCATCAGCGAAAACAACGGCCTATATTCCGAGCCTCTTTTAAAGCATCCCATTATATCATCCCGATTCCCGACACATGTAAATAATCGAATGCCAGTGAATAAAGTTTTGAATTTTCATGTACAAAGTCTTTTCGTATGCGCTTCGCTTTATTTCAAAAATCCTAATTTTTACCTTTTCTATCTTTGCATATAAATAAATTAATAAAATTAATTATTAACTTCTTTGCATATTTGGCCAATGAATTATATAAAAATTGAGAAATTGAAAAATCTACCATACGGGGAATACCTACGACCATCGAATTTCGAGTCCGAGCTCTTACCGCTACGCCAACTCGTGCTCTATATGCATCTTCGTAATTTAAGTAATATTCATAAGGTATGAAACTTTTCTATTTTCATGTAATGTGCGTAACAAAAGCGTCAAATATTGATGTCATAGTAACACGATGCTATTGTTTTATCTCATTTGTTCTTTAAGTTTAAAGCGGAACACCTATAGCTCATTCATAAAAAACATAATGCGCCTAAAATAAGTTTCACTTGACTGCCTCTATAAGCTTAGTAATAGTGTACTTTTAAAATTAGATGAGTTGTAAGTGCAACTATGCTAATAACGAAGTGAGCAAACGAACAACTTTTCGTTGATGTTTAAGGAACTCACACTCGCATAAAATACGTGTACTAAAATGTTTGAGTCATCTCGATTCCCGTGATAGTTGAGTTTTTAGTTTTTTTTTAGAAACTTACACTCGAGCTACTTATTTTAAAAGTACACTATTCCTAAGCTTACAAAGGCAGTCAAGTGAAACTTATTTTAGGCGCATTATGTTTTTTTATCAATGAGCTATAGCTGTTTCGCTTTAAGCTTAAAGAACAAATGAGATAAAACAATAGCATAATTCTGTTACTATGACTACTATTATGTTTTGTTACTATGACGACCTATTACCAAACAATGCGTTTCACTTGTCAAACATCGCACACGTCAAAATACCTCCACTCGAATGATAAGACATTCAATGTTGACTAAAAAGTTCACGTAAACGATATTTGAAACTCACACTCGCAGTGTAGTTGTTTTAACTGTCCGCTAGAGGCGCTGACAATAACTCCATACATTTTGATTGCATAGACGCAAACGCGTTGGTGAAGTAAATGCTTGCGAAAACTCACACTTGAGCTACTGATTGAATTCGTTATGGAAAAAGGATTTGAAACTGAAAATTAATTTCTATTATAGTGTCGTAATATAAAACCTAAGGACTTTTCCACATGTTTATTTAGTAAACATGAATATTTAAGTGGATGACTTCAAGAAAAGAGTGAATAGGCTTTTATTAAGTTAGTGCGCTCACCATCCTGGACCATAATAATATCTTCACTTACCATCAGGTGAGATTATAGTCAAGCATTAACTTATTCTAAATAAAAAAAACCATTGTACAACTTTGTTTGATTTATTACGCGCTTCCGTCAATATTGGTGATCTATAGTAGGTTTTAAAGTAGTCTGCATTTAACATTAAACAAAATATGTGGTGCCTCATTATCCTTACTTAGGCCTCACAAGAAAGATCATGACTCAGAAATGTATATTCTTTCATTTAATATTCACTGCAACATAATTTTTTTTTCTTTAAAGACGAAAGTATCTAACCTTGATCGAGTGTCCAAACCGCATAACGTCTTAATGACTAATTCATCAACGTCCATTCGAAGCGGGTGAACCAATAAATAAGAGAAGTTCCTACCCTAAGAGAGTTTTGGAGACATAATGTATTTATATAATAGGTACTTAAATAAAATTAAAATAGAAAATGAACTCAGTCACTTTTGGCGCAAATAATTTTGGCTTGTAGAGGTTTATTAAATTCAAGTCAATTACCTTTGTTAAATATAATAAAACTCTACAAGATAAAATTATTTGCGCCAAAACTGGCTGAGTATATTTTCATACCTTTTGTTATTTGCTTGCAATTTTGTAAAATTACTTTGCGAAATATTAATTTATTATTTTTCAATATTCAATCCAGAGGGTGAGAAATAGGGAAATAATAATATATCAGACTAGTACTTTAATTTATGTAAGCTTGTGTGGCTCGTAGCAATTTTTAGATTAAAAATTATGTAGGTACCTCATAAGTAAATTAAGTAGGTATGCTGTGTGTGTGGACCCTGTAAATAAATAAAAATAAACTTAGGCACTCCATAGGTGCGTTTTACCCATATGAGAAATATAAGCTAAGTAACAATTTTTTGAAAAACAAATATGAAGATATATTCCCTTCGGAGCATAATGTGCAAAACGCAAAATGAACACAACACGCAAAATGTACAAATCGCAAAATGTACAAAACGCAGAATGAACACAACACGCAAAATGTACAAATCGCATAATGTGCAACAAGGACTAAGGTCTCTTTCACGACGACACGCAACTTCTTGAAGGGCTTCGATTTTTAATATTAAGTAAGCTTGGAGATCGTTGATCCCTCATTAGAACGAGAGTATGTTCTGAGAGAACCTGAGATCTTCCACTGGGGCGGGTCTTAAAGAACTTTGACCCTACCTCGTGGACAGCTGTTACCATCTTTGTGTTAAACTCGTCCACTGAAACGCATGATTCCAGGCTCGCGAAACGCGTAGACTTCATCAGGCGTACACGTTCCAGCTTCACGTTGATATTTAATGTGTCTTGTAAGAACAAGACGATGATCGCTTCCGGTTTTAAACCTGCTGATTGCCTACCAGAATGAAGTCTATTTTACTTGTAGTTGAACCATGAGTCGAAGTCCACTTGCGTGGGGTGGTTTTCTGGAGATGGAGTTCATCATAAAGAGATCTTCCTTCTCCAGAACGTTAGCCAGTAAGTAGCCTCGGTGGTTCCGTCGTCCAAATCTGAAGGGACCCACTTTCATCTCGGCGTCATTTCGCGTACCTAGTCTCGTGTTAAAGTCCCCCATCACAACTGTGAAATGAGCTTTAGAGGTATGTATGGCTCTGCTAATTTCCTCATACATAACCTCCACCTCCTCGTCGGGATGTGTCGAATTCAGCGCATATACCTGTACGACCTTCAATGAATATCGTTGTGATATCCTGAATGTAAGGTATCCTACCCTGACCGACACGCTCCCAACCTGCACAATGTTATTGGTGAGGGACTTGTGGACGAGAAACCCGACACCACCTTGGAACAGATATTCGCCTTCCCGGTGATAGAGCAAGTTTCCGGATTTGAGTATTATCGTGTCCTCCCCCGTCTTCGGATTCGGATAATCCCACAATACTCCAGTTTACTCTTTTATCTTGTCGTTGGTCCTCAGTGTCCTGATATGTTACCAGGTGCAGAAGTTGTTTTGATGATTGTTTGATGCGCGATCTCTGCCAGCGGTTCTTAGCACCCCCTGCTCCACCGTTAACATGACCGCCAGGAATAGTGGAACTGACGGAGATTGGGAGCCGAGGCTTAGTTTTGGCTGTCATTAGGAGGTTTAGCCAATAGTTACCACGCTTGGCCAGTTCGTGTTGGTGACCGCAGTAAAGGATCTGTTGATGACAATACTCAGAGATACACTGCTGCCCGTCTCCTGGAATATCCTATTAGTCGCCTTTTATGACATCCCAGGAAGAGGTGGGAGTGGTGCTAATCTATTTAAGTGGACCCGGCACCACATAGGGAAATAATATTATAAATACTAAGATACTTAGTAGAAATATAAATTTGTTAGATCGTTTTGCTTAAAAAATATTTTGTGTCGTTTATGCACGTGATCAATGTGAACGTGGGCTTTCTTGCACATTATGCGATTTGTACATTTTGCGTGTTGTGTTCATTCTGCGTTTTGTACATTTTGCGTGTTGTGTTCATTTTGCGTTTTGTACATTATGCTCCGAAGGGGATATATTTTGTTTCAGTAAACTCATAAGTGTTTTTATCAATTAACCTCTCAATAAATTCAAAAACACGGTTTTACGCACGGTTAATTTTAAAATAAATACTTTTAAATAACATTCACGGCCCTACAGCCAAGGCCGGATTAGACATTTATGTGATAAATAAAATGTTGGGTCGAGGCTGTTTGAAATGTAAGAAACATTTCAATTCGTGTAGGTATATCCTCACTCACCTGCGACTCTTATTTATATTTCACAAGTTTACAGGAGAATGTAAATTATCGCACCTTTAGAATTGAAGTGGCTTATCTAAGAATTTTAAGAAAATGACTTGTATACATTGAACGGCATAAAAATATGTAAATTATGCCCAATAATTAATAAAAAATGCCCAATTCTTCAATTACATGTTTGGCGTTTACTAAAAAATACGAATTTTGGATACAATTCTAAAGGTGCGACATGGTTTTATGCCGTTCAATGCATAAAAGTCATTTTCTTAAAATTCTTAAATAAGTCACTTTAATTCTAAAGGTACGATGCTTAATCAGGCGTTCTGCTGACCTTGACCGTTTTTTCCGGGACAATATGGACCCTGTGTCCTATTTCAAATTAATCTACATGTGCGCTAAATTTAATGGAACTTCGTTTAGTAGTTTTTGTGTTAAACAGTAACAAAACCTCACAAACTGTCATTTATTATTAGTAGGAAGTAGGGCAGTAGGATATTAATTAACAAATACTTTCCATTAAACTGCGAGCGGGTTTCTAAGGGCGCAAACGGACATTTTTGTCAAGGTTTCTACCTGCCCCGACTCCTAAACGACGCCGTGACGGGAGCAAAACAAATTAAATGGGATCTTCACCACAAAAGAATTTCTTTAGGGATCCATGCGTGTTCTTGTCACTTATTCTCCAAAACGTACTTAATTGAAAATTTGGAAAACTCTATGAGAAAACTTCCTGTATTTAGTTAAAGTAAGATGACTTGTCCAATTAAAATTTAACGGGGTTTTCAGTTTCGTTCACATAATACAAGTTTCATTCTTCTAGTAGGTGCATTAAATTTGGATCTTTAAAAAAATTGTAAAAATGTCTAAAATATTTCATGCGTTCTAAAAATAACACTAACTTATATTAAGCTAAGCGATTTTTTATAGCCGTGACTTGGCTAAATCCTTTAATATCTAAGCATTCGACGCTTGATATGCATGTCTTCCTTCCTAAGTAGCTTATTGAAAAAGAATTATGAGCGCTATGTCACGCCTTATTGGGACGTGTCATATCGGCTTTCTTAGATCGTATGTCATGCAACGCGGAACTTTTATATAAAATTATCCTAATATTACCTACTTGTAATACAACCTCGCTTCCGTGAGGGAAAAATATGAGTAACACTCAGTATCAAGACTAGACAGTAGAAATCTCAGTGGATTGGCACAAAGTATGTACTTTGTGCCAATCCACTGAGATTTCATGTCACCTTTCTTACATAAGGAAGGTGATACATTTATTATTATCACTAAGAAGAAAGAAGAAAGCTGAAGAAAGCTTGTAACGAGGTGTAATACCTCGTTTAATATTATATTTCTTGGTTGGCAGATGCATTTTTCTTCTAAATTTTTAAATCATGACAGTTTTACAAAAAATGCATAGATTTCAGCTAGGCTTTCATCAACATGGATGAAGGTTCTTGAATCTGTTACAAATGTTATTTTTTTATTTAATACTTTTACCAGTTTTGTTAATAGTACCTAATATTATTGATAATTTGCTACTGCTGTGTATCCAATTTTAAAGGAATATAATAGTATATTAAAAAATCGGAGTTGTGCCTTATTGCAGTTAATTTCTATCACCTACCTACCTACCCTGCCCTGAGAGCCTTACCTACTAATTTGGAGGATCTCCACCTTCGCAAGCTCACCCAGAAAGCAAACATTTGTAATATAAATATCATATATTTATCTTCTTCTACTAAGATAATGAATATCAATATCAAATGTAATATTACGTTTGTTTCGATTATAACAATATAAACAATGTTCATCTTCATCAGTATTTCATATTACCACCGCGTTTCATAGCTCTATCGTTATACAGTTTCGTTTCCTTGTCTATGGCCGTGGAATATTCAATTCCAATTTAAAATTCATCAGCTATGTTTGTTTTCTTCTTATACCGATACTAAATCAGATTTACTGATTTAATACGATAAGAAAATTTTTAAAAATATTCAATATTATCTAACCTATATTTGATTCTGTAATGATTTCAGTCTGATTTTACTATACGGTTAGTCAAAACAATTATTTTGCATTATTTATGAGACCATTGTAACAAATATTTAAAATTGAGCAACCAAGTAAAATAAGTACACTTTATTTAAGAGCTGTACATGTCATACCAAGAACACAAGCACTTACTCTGATAACATTACATGTCACTTCTATTTTAACTTCAATCCTATTTGAAGCTACTCGTAAATTGATTCAATTTACTCAAGTCTCCTTTGTGCTGTAGAAATAACAATTGACAGGTTTGATACCACAATAATAAAAATAATATTTTTGCGCAATTGGTCACTATAGTCCAATGTAACTAGGACACAAGTTTGGTTGACCATAAACAAGACTACGTGACTAATGGTATTAGTAAAACAAAGACTGGTACTTCCAACCACAACGTTAAAATTTTTATAAAAATTAGGTATAGGTTATAAATAGGTATAAATAGGTAAGGTACAATTATTTTACACAAAACACTTTACAAAGTACTGTAAATACATACTAGTCGTTAAGTATTTTTCTCATACAAGCAAAAACCAGTCAGGCCACGAAATTGTCAGTTTGATTGAAAACGCTATTGTAATCGAGCTTTAGAATAATAAAACCGACAATAAATTAATAAGACATGGGTTGATTTCTTTGACAGCGGTTCTGTGATTCCAATTTGCAATCAGATTTATTGAATCGTAAAAAATAACGTCCACTTCATACCCATTCATGGACCTAAATGTAAAATGTTTAATTTTAAGAATATTATTTAATTGCTTAAATCACATAATGTATTAAAGCAATTTAAGCCTGTCAAGTTAATTGATAGTCGGCTTACGCTGAATACAATTTAAGCTTGCTTTGGTTTTCGATTCAATATTTATTCTTTCAATTCAATTTTCATTTTATCATTTAATTCCTTAACAAGATTGCAATGCATCTGAATGTCAATTATGGGCAATTCATTGCTATATTACGACTTTTTCAAGATCTGAATATTAAACATCTATAGAATATTACTTTAAACTGTGTATGTGCATGTACGTATACATGGAAGATATTTGACAAGAACCCTAAGTGAAGATTTTATTACCGCATTAAATGCACTAACAAAATTTTTTAAGGTTTTTGGCTTGTTCGTTCTCGCTGATTACGGAAACGGCTTAACTGATTTGGATGCAGGTTTCACCAAAGTAGTGTAAGTATTGTCTTATTTTATTTCAATCAATATAGGGGAAAGTCTACTGTTGTTGACACCCCCGCAACGATTGCCACCTTTTCGTATTATGCCCTAAACTAAGCATTAATTTTTTTTTTTATGTATGGTAACTTTAATTTAAGCTGACCCGGCAGACGCATTTATCGCGAGAACTGAATCTGCGAATTGGTGGCTTCAATCCATAAACGGCACAATGTAGGCCCTCGAGTCTTTCCTTATAATTGGGAAGGACTAAAATCCCTACTACACTGTCGGAATTAGTTACGACTTACGACAGAGACGCCCAAAGGACTCCGACGTAGCTTAACGACTACGATCTATCGAATAAACCTACGGTTTAGGATTTTTATTTCTCAAAAGAATTTTACAATTCACTTACAGAGAAATAATATATAGATACTTATTAATATACAATGGTATGCCGCTAGGCGTAGTTAACAAATAATTTAACTAACACAATCTTACAAAACATAACCATACCAAGCAAAACAAAATGAAATGAGGGTAGTTATGAGAACACACAAGCCAAAGCAAGGAAAATAAGGTTGCGGCCAGCATGTAGCGGAGGTCTGCGATTTAACAAGTACTCAGGATCATGGCAGCTTGTTTTTAATTTTTTTTATATTCTTTATTTGTTCTAAAATTTTATTCTTACGGTTACTAATTTCACAGCTCTAAAACTTTTATCTAAGAAACTGTTTTTTTCACACCGTAATTTAAAGAGAGCTAATGTTCTCGTATGTGTATATGAGTTATGTTTATGTTACATTTTATAACAAAATTAAGCTTTTAAGAGAATGGGTATTTTCAGAAAATTAAACTACTCTACTTAATTGAATTTTGTCCTATACAAACAAGGTTCATAGCACATATTACTGTGTTATAATTTATAACGCAGCAGAGTACTTACCTACTTCACTATGTGAAAGTTATTATTTTAATTAAAAACAGTTTAATTTTTTTATTAGCAATTAAAAACAACATAATAAACTTAGCTTTATTGTTTAATCCAAATTCCTGTTCATATTATAAGTTTAAACTATCAAAACAAATAAAATCATAAGGTAGGCCAAATCATTATAGAATGAACTTTTAGAATTCTGTGTATAAGTAGAAGTTACTTAGCTGCTAATTTTACCAAGAATATTTGAATGAAAATTCGCTATTATTATTATTTCATAGCTGGCTAATGTTCCACTATGGTCTCTACATTTATAACAAAACTGACCTATTAAATCTGCTAAAAAACTTTCCGTAAATATTATGTATTTAATAAATGAAAACCCGCAATCGTATCAAGTAATACCTAACACAGGATTGTAAGGTTATTTGACTACGAAACCATGCAACCAGTTCCGCTCAGATTAGTAAATATTTTTGTAATATAATATTCTTTTTTGTAATATTTTTTTAAAAGATGTGCTGAGGAGTTTCTTTTAAGGCTTTTCTTCTCCTCCATAACAAAGCACCTTTCCGAAAAGCTGATAGATAAAAAAATTATGACGTGCATAAGTGTATCAGTGATACCTATATGAATAAAATATTTTGACTTTGACTTTGATATTATTAACCACATTCCTAAAATCGCGTACAATTACATCTACAACTTAATCACGAAAAGGACATGAAACGGTGCTACAGTCTTGTTCCACGGAACTTACAAGAAAAGATCTACGATTTCACGATGAGAATTAGTACGTATCTATCTGTCACTCGGCGTCTATTGAAGGGGATGTAATCTGTAGTCGTCCAATGACTGGCTAACTTTGATGGATGGATGGCGCAAGATTAACTCACGGCACTAATATTCAGTAATGGCACGTGATGTGCCAAATATAAATAGCCATTTAATTTCGAGCTCTCTCGGAATGAATTATGCTTGTCAAATGTATTAACCGCGAATGGGTAATCGCTTTGAACAATGTGAACTATTACTATTGTGCGGTCATTGCAATGGCATCAATAAAATTGCTTTTAGGTTGGCATAACGGGTTGGCGTCTTTTAAAAACAAATTGCCTATAACAGGTACGAGGTAGGTTACGTTCTTGACAGATCATAAACAGGTGCGGTTCTAAGCTTTCTGACTTAAAATACTTATAAGGATGACCATAAGTAACATAAAATGTTTTAAGTCGATACCAGCAAACTCTCTACAGAAACACATTGAAAAATAAAAATTATAGGATACGAATCAAAGACTGGTTAAAATTTTAAATGTTAAGCTGGTGTAAAATGTTAAGTCAGCCCTTTTATTATGTACTTATAATATATAAATTCCAAAAAAAAAAAATATAATATGTTTCCTTGATCGGACGTAGAAAGACGGATAACCGGTGTACGTGTGTAACAAATATTTGTCTAAAACATACTATAATCCTCCAATCCAAAGGGACATTTCTACGAATAACCGAGACCGTGTAAATTTATTTACGTTCAATCCAGCATATATCCGTTATATCCCTTAAGACCACTATAAATTACATCAAAAGCCACGATTTATTAGAAAGAAACAAATCTCATGTCTGTGTACTGTCCATTTAACATCATTTTAACCGAAAAGAGGATCGTTATAATTGTAGATATTCGTTGCAAAACTAGGTAGGTTTTTTTTTTGCTTTTATTCAATGCCAATATGTACGTAGATTTAAATCAAGACTGATGGTAATTATGAGATAATTATGCGTCAAGTCGCACAAAAACATAATAAGATGCCTATAGATGAAGTAACAATAACAACTTTTCTTGTAGGTTTAGGTTTCCATACATTCTTAAGGATCGTGTTTTGGAAAATCTTTGCCTAATTGCTATTATTACTCTTCTAAATGAACCTTGTTTGTTAGCAAATTGAAATGTTTTAATTTAAAGTGCTTTAGTTGCATTGCAGTATCGCAGAAGCGTTCAACATGCACGATTCCTGCTTCCTCCTAGCTAGGGCTTACTATCCGGATATTCGAATATTCGAAATATCCGGATATCCGTCGAATTTTAAATCCGGATATTGGGCTTGTTACTATCCGGATAATTCGAATAAAACGAATACTAAATTTTAGTTTTTTCATATGTTTTTTTTTTATTGAAATATATTTAAAGGACCAAGATGTAACATTTTAAACTTTATAATCACAAAATAGATAGTCTATTAGCCTCCAATAATATAAAATACGACTAAATGCCAAAAAACAAATTAGTTAAAAACCCGCATAGATATAATTTTTATAAGGTAACTTATAAAATACAAATAATGGCAGCTCGATAATTCTTCACAATACATGCAAGAAGCGTCCAAATCATGTTCTAGTAATTTCCGCAAATTCAATAAAATTTTGGTAGGCCCTCGAGAAAAATGCATTTGCTGTCTCCCTTGACGTCTCGAAGGCCTTCGATAAGGTCTGGCACGCCAGACTTCTAAGCAAGCTTCCAGCTTACGGCATATCCCCTGGCCTTATCCACTGGGTAAACGACTTCCTGAGCGACCGGTCTTTCCGCGTTGTAGTCGATGGTTGTTCATCGAGAACGATGGCTACAAATGCCGGAGTTCCTCAGGGGTCCATTCTCACCGCCACTCTTTTTCTGCTGCATATAAATGACCTGCTTATGCTCGGTATTTATGGGTACGCGGACGATAGCACAGTGGTAGAGAGATACCTACCAAGTTCCAGAGCCAGTCGGGACGAAATTCAGTCTGAAAGAGAGGCCATGGTTGCTCGTATGAATCTCACACTTTGGGCTGTGTCCGAGTGGGGCGAAGCCAATCTTGTGAGATTCAACGCCACTAAAACGCAGACGCCAATTCTATATCTATTCACCGCCAAGAGGAGCCCGCTTACCTTGGCTCCTACTTTTCGGAATGTATACCAACGGATTATACCAACTGCCTTCAGTTGTTAGGAGTTGATATATCCTTGAAACTCAAGTTTGGGTGGTTCATTGATACCAAGGCTAAGGCTGCTGCAAAGAAACTTGGTGTCTTTACAAAGATGCGGCGGTACTTCACATCGAGGCAACTCTTAACCTTGTATAAAGCTCAGGTTCGGCCGTGTATGGAATACTGTTCGCACATTTGGGCAGGTGCAGCCAAATGTAATCTTTCTGCCTTGGACTCGTTGGAGAGGCGTGCGAAGAGGCTCATTGGTGAGGTGACCCAGATTTGGTTGAGACCAATCTGCAAAGCCTCGAGCACAGGCGCAGAGAAGCCAGCCTCTCGGTTTTCTGCAGGGGACATTTTGGAGAGTGTACACAGGAATTGTTTGATATATTCCTCCATCTCCATTTCTCCGTTGAACGACGTGACGCACGACGGCTATCCACCCTTTGGTCGTGAACATCCCGCCAATAAGGACGAGGTGGTTTGCCACGTCATTCGTTATACACACCGCCAAGGACTGGAATAACTTGCCTGCGACGGCGTTCCCGCCTGTCTATGACTGACTATAATGAAGGAGTGATTAGGCTTTTATTAAGCTAATGTACTCACCACCCTGGACCACATCTCCACTTACCATCAGGTGGGATTGTTGTCAAGCATTAACTTATTTGTGTAAAAAAGTAAATTTCTACGACGGATTTAATAGAAAAAATGTAACAAAAAGACCGACTTCATATGAAGTACATCCTTTCCAATAATAATAAAAAAAAGAATCATCGAAATCGGCTGGCGTGATATTGAGATATTCGACCATTCGTCGCGCACCACATGAAAAGCACCAGCTTTTGATTAAAAAAAAATCATCAAAATCGGTTCACCCAGTCGAAAGTTCCGAGGTAACAACCTTAAAAAAATACAGTTGAATTGAGAACCTCCTCCTTTTTTTGAAGTCGGTTAAAAAGGGATCGTTTGGGAACTCGCTCGCGGTGCTCAGCCTAGCCCCTAAAGTAGAAATGGTTCTATGGTTCTAGTATTTACAGCATAGCTTAAAAATTTAGTTCATAAATCGAGCAGTTCTATGGCAATCCTCCTTGCGTCGATGTTCACAGTGCTGGGGTTCATGACCTCCTCAACGGATCACTATCCTTCCAGCACTATCTTGCACCAACGGATCCTATGCCTTGCAGCGTGGATGGATGAGGATTCCTCCTTGAGGGTTCGCCATGATGCTGGTACCCAGGTCGAAAACCTTGAGGTGTGTTAGCTTTCAAGAGAAGACGGTACTAGCTCGATGTGATGTGATTGAAAAATATACGTGTAGAAATTACCCTAAGAACATTGCTAATTAGTTTATGACTAGATGCGACTCTAGGATGAAGCTTAGCAGCGTGCTGACAAAAAGTATTGGGTTTTGAATAAAATTTTGAACGACTTTCGTAATAAAAATATTGATTGTATTCATAAATTATTTGTATTTTACCTTCTAAAAGTATTATTCGAATTATTCGTATTATCCGAATATATCCGGATAATGATTAGGAGCTATTCGAAATATCCGGATACTAAATTGAGCCGGATAATTGCATGCCCTACTCCTAGCACTGCACTGTGCGTAATGTCCGTAAGTGTACACGACTTACCATTAGGTACCCCGTCTGTGCTTTTGTATAGTTTAAAAAACTAAATACACGATTTTATAGGTTTAATGTGAAAGTGACGTTAACTTAGATACTAAAGAAAAAAAATTGGAACAGTCAAACCTGGGTGTAGTATCAGCTCATGCTTATCACAAAAATGCACTGTGCAATATATTATGTTATAGCAATATGTAAAATTTCAACTCCTTAGGATAAGTAGAAATAGGTCTAATAAAGCTTAGAAGGTTTGACCCAAACAAATAAATTTGTTGTTAAGGGCAAGCTTAATACAACCGTTTAATTAAAAATTAAAAAAACCCTGCTCAAAAAAACAAAATAAAAGTCAGTCAAAACAAAATAAAAAGTCATAAAATAATTCTTTAAATACATTTATGTCAGGAGTTTTTTTAAATGCTTAATTTAAGTTTTATTTTACGCTTTTAACTTAAACTTAGATTTAGGTAGGAGGTAGGTATTTTGTTGTTTCAAAATACCCCACTCAGGAATGTTCGCGGAATTCAGTAAATTCATCCCTTTTCCCATAACTACTCCCCTCCCCCCAGCAAACAGCTAATGTAGAAAGAGTTATAGAGTCAGGTACAGACAGAGTTACAGGCACACACATCAAGCTTATAACACCTATCATTTTTGCGTCAGGGGTTAAAAAGAAGGGTGAAAGGTGTGAAAGATAAAACTTAGAACTCGGAAGTAGAAATACCGTTCAAAATTTCTCAAAAATATGTCGATAAATTGACTTAACCAAGTTTTTTGGTTCTTTTGTAACTTAAATGTGCATGAAAAAATACTTATTTCTTAACTTCGACCTCGTCCCTCTTATGAAACTCGCTCGTGAACGTGAAATAAAAATATGAACTAAGTACTTCCTTTGCCAATTGTCTTAGTAGAAAGTACTTCACATACTGAACTTATTTGTCAAGTTGAAGATGAAACGTGCGACTTATTTAAGTGCTTGCTGTTAGTATTTTGTTATTAAATCAACTTATGTGAACAATAATATTATTATAATTAATGATTGTAAAACTGCTCACAGATACACTAATACTTTTTTTCAGGGAGTCAGTCATTGAAGTGTGTGCAAAAATAGAAATGGAAAATAGATTTTTTTCTTAAAAATTTTTTCAAAGAGTCTCCTTATACTCCTACCTCGTATTGAAATTTTTAAACATAATACAATAATAGACCACATATTGAGAAAATGGCATATTTTATGTCTTTAACATACAACAAAAACATAGTTTTCCCGAATAATATTATCTGCCTTGAGCATCCAGCAAGAAATTTGTTTTCCCAAACATTTTCTGAGATCAACGCTCACTTTATGGAAACTGCTATTTTAAAATTAGTACCTTAGTAATTTAATATGCGTAAGAGTGTACGTTTATCTAGAAAATGACCGCAAAACAGCCGCGTCGTCCTAAAGACTTGAGGGAATAGAAGCATCATAAGTCCTGTTTACTTGCCAGCGACTCACATGACGGTAATTGACCTTCAGACGTCTATATTTCTCACCTGATAGAAACCTCTTCTCATAGACGACCTTTGTAAAGTGTCAGTTTATGACATATTCTAGTTTCCCTCGAATTACATTTGGGATCAACGTTTATAATTTTCCGATAAAATGTTATTGCCTTGGGAATGTTTTGTGAGAATTCATAGGCGGCTTTGATGATGTACTCGTATTTTATAGGTATTTGACCCTTTTCAGACACACATTCTTGGATCCTTGAGAAAAACTAAAAACAGCATTTCTTTACCAACTACGTATTTTAATCATATCCTCAATCTCATAATAGTTTTATATATTGGCAGGAAACAAATATTATAATATAATTATTATGACGATCGCTATTATAACATCGAATTATCCACACGGTATAGACTCTACACTGTGCTCTACACTGTAGAGCATTAATCTAGGCACAACATGAACAATGACTGTATTTTAGATGCTACTGATTAGATGCTCATTACCTACTTAATTATTATTATTAATTACCGATCTATAAAAGATGATAGATCCTTTTAAGATAATATTATAATATTAATGGGAAAAAATACTATAATTATAAATTAATTATAATTATTGAACCTGTGACGATATACAAAAAGATATACCTTTGTAGATAAATACAAATGTAAAAAAAATAATCAGTAATAAAATTCTAACTGTAGCTACTTATTGACGAATGTTAAGAAATTGGCCCTACTAGATAAACTTTATGAAACTCACGAAACTTTATATTAAAGTTCCTTGAACAAGATTTCAAGTCAATAAAATTATTCCCGAATGCCCAATATAATTTCAGTAATTTGAATATTAGTACAAATGGAGCACAAAGATTTTTCTTGTTCTGTTCTGTTTTTGTTTTCGATACTCCATGCTGACTCAAAATAAGATTTTTGGAACTATTTAAAAATAAGCAAATGAAGCGCTCATAGCCCGGTGGCTAGTGTCGATCCTATCCTAAGTGATCAAAGTTAAGTAAGAGCGGGCGCGGTCACCGCTAGTGGCAAAAATTGCTCGAGTATTTCCGTGCTTCGGAGGGCATGTTAAGCCGTCGGTCCCAGCTACTATCGTAAGATATGTAGAAGGCTCTCGGGCGCTAGTCCGAACCGCACAGAGAGTGCCCGAAGGACGTCGCATTCCCCTACTTCTCGAGGTGTATCCCTCCCATCTGGCAAATGTATTGTGGGCTGAGCTTCCCCAGGCTCGCCCACCTGACCGCATGAAGCTCTAAAGGCCGCTAGAGTCGACAGCAAATATCCATTCGAATAAAAAAGGGTTGGCTACTAATCCCTTCACCCAGAGGGCAGCCAGCCGTTTTAAAAAAAAGATAAAAAGTATAAAAAATGGTTAACACATTACGCAAGACAAACTGATGGTAAGTAAGCCTTCTAAGTGCAATTTGTTTCGATTATATTACCAAATGAAATGATGCTTAAGCTTTTTCAGATCAAAACAACAAGCAGTTTCTTTCAAGCATTTAGTTTTGTTGTATTTCCGATTTCCTTTTCACAACATCGTCCTACCGATGAGTGGTAGGTAAATCACAAGGAAGGTTTAGGATTAGATTCGGGTACAGTTACCTCTTATAATTGTGAATGTGAACGTATGGAACGCATTATATTTAGAAACCAAAGCCAGAGCAAGCACAAATAGATTATAAAATATTCATAGTGTTTGGTCAGGCCACCACTGTTATAATAACTGTTTTACCAAAATACGAAGTTATCGAACATCCTGAAAATCTAAAGCATACCCACATTATGAATATTTAATAAACGAATCGCTTTGGGCTCATTTTACCGTGACATTTAACAATAATAATCACGATAATTATGTATTTAGTACGCCGGTATTTCGATCCACTTGCATTTGCAAACCATACACGTACAATCAAATGATTGTGATTTTTCAATACCTCAAATTATGATGGATTGTGATGTGTATGCCATTTATAGGAACCCGGGTTACAATTAATTGATTGAACAATCAATTGATTGGGGGTCCAAATACGAGATATTATTATTGTATTTAATATTACATTAAACTATTTATTGTAATTTTGTTTTAAAAGGAGTAATTATGTTTTAAGCAAAGTAATTGAAACCCGTTAGAATAACAAAATATGTGATCCTCCTCTTGTTTATCTGAGTAAGTATAATTTCTTATTAAAAATAAATGACTAGAAATATGAAAATTATAATTTTACATTTTTTACAACCTACGGTATTTTCTAACAACCTACGGTAGGTTGTAAGAAAATACTGGAATAATGCATGATCAATTTGGTAATATTCGTTATTATACGGTATTTTCACATGAGCTAATTTGACTATGGATGGCTGTATTATACTAATCTTTGACTGTATGACGTATTAAATGAAGAAAAATTCGTACACTGTCTTTTGGAATTCAGAAATCAAGCAAGCCTAGGCATAGGTAAATATTGTCAATCGTAAATCAGCTAGGCTACACGAGCAATCACTATGAAAAAATAATGATTGTTGAATGACAATCAAATTTGTATGTGTAACTTTCGCCATTGATCATAGTCAGGGTTGAACTAAGTAGGTACATCGTGCGATTCTTGTGTCCTCGTTCTTCTTGTCCCTCCACCAATCCGCACTGTAGCAGCGTGGTATATGGTGTGGAGTATGCTTTAGGCCTCCTCAAGAGGAGAGGCCCGTGCCCAGTAGTAGGCCCCTAATGGGTTGAAGCCATTGTATCCTCGTATTATAATAAAATCACAGAGTAGATAATAATATAGTAAAATGGTAAATGGTATTCTATCCACATATTCCACATTATCGGCTGCTTAATTTTTGCTCGAAAATTTTCAGAAACATTTTATTTACAACTTCAATGAACCTGCTTTAGTTTGTCCAATGAATAAACAAACTACACGGTAGGTGCGTTTTACGACAACAAATGGTTTTATGGTTTTATGTAATCGTGTGGAATCCATTTGGCCATGTAATTTAATGTTTAACACAAAAATGGAAAAAAAATAAAGAATTTTGCTTGTAATTGAGGAGGGTCTTTTCAAAACGGGATATGTGCATGTTAACTTATTTTTCAGAAAATAGAAAAAACTGATTGTAGGAAAACCTTTTAGTGCACAGAAAATAAATGTTACTATATAAGAACTGCTTATTAAAATGCTAAGAATTATACCTTTTTTTAATTTAAATTCCTTCTGGTTTATTGATAATAAGGACATGAAAAATTAAAATATCCCCTTTTGTTAGGACAAAATCGAAATATCCCCTTTTGTTGCATCTTTCATGGAAATATCCCGTTTTGCAAAGTACAGATTATACATTTATCCCCTTTTGAATTTAGGAGTATAGTAAAAAACAGGTTACTTTTATTGTTTTTATTAAATTAAATAATATTGTTTGACAATAATAAAATTAGTCATCATGACTTAAATCCTCACTTCACCTATAATGTAACCCATTAATTGGTGAAAGAATGTGTGTACAAAATAAAAATGACTAGGTAACTTGTTTATTTATTTACGATTTCAGTTTACGAGGTTTTTTTGCAATTCTGTCTTTTCTTCCACCACTATTTAGCTCTCTCACTGTTTTATCATTCATTTTAATTGTTAAAATAATGGATTTCCTATTTTAATAATTTTACTTATTGCTGAAACCCGCCCAAATTAGATATTTTTTTTCGATTTGACATGACATTACATTGACAACTGACGAAGGGAAAAAATATGAACTCAGAAACCTATAGGCCTCAGTCCTCATTCCATGTATTGCGATCCATTTTACAAGGTTACTGATTCCAAAATATGCTTAAAACTATGAAAAAATAAACGCATCGTTGATACGAATATTCTGTGTAAGAAAATGTCCCCTTTTGAAGAGATCAACCTGATAAGTAACCGATACCATTGTAAAATATCCTCTTTTGTTACGAAATCAATAGATTGTGAACTATGGCGATTTTTTTGGAGAAAATATCCTGTTTTGTTCGGAACACGCTTTTTTAAGTCCAATTTTCTAAGTAGCATATCATGTTTTACATTCATTTGAAGTGTAAAATGATGTATTTTAGCATAGGTAAGAAGACCTCATACTCAGTTTAAAAAAATCATATTCTGGACATATCCCGTTTTGAAAAGACCCTCCTCAATTTATTTTACTATCTTCTGGATCCCAGTAGTCTGTTTTGAATAAATATTTTTGTTTTAAATAGCCCACTTCTGAAAGAAAAAATTCAGGCCATCTACAACTAAATTTAATTATTCTGGATTTACTTTATTGACTGGATTCTGTAGCACTGTTTTTTAAGTTTTTAATAACCTTATATGTATAAATTGCTTTTATAACCAACTTAAGCACCAACTCAGAGTCACTAACGATTACTTCAATTGCTCCTTAGTAAAGAATCACCACACAAATTACATAATTTGTAAAAGTAATAAGGAGCGCTTTAAGTACCCGTTAGTGACTCTGAGTTGGGGCATTCAGTTCTGATTCTGGTGGTCAATCTTTTAATCTGCCTGAGTAAGCTACCTAAATGTACCTATCTGTTCTCGCTAAGGTTTCAGTAGCATTGTTGAAGAACCAGTTGTCAAGCGAGCTCCTCGCTCTGTTCTTGGCCCGTTTAAATGGTTAATCTATTTACGTGGTTAATGAAACTCTATTAAATAACTATTTTTATACATTAACTTTCGCTACTCAGATACAAAATGAACTTTTGATAACTTTTTAGATAGTGGTGCCATCTGTGAAATGTCTCTTACAACATTTAAGGCAACTGTCTCCGTAGAGGGCCATCTCTACGAATACCGTTCGTTTTCAAGCTTTTGTTTTTATTATTTCGCCGCATTGTCTGTAGATGGCGCTCTTTGTATTCTTAATACAACATCGCGGTCGGTGCCTACTGCCCAAGTCCATCTTAAAAAACATGGTGAAGATGTGAAAGATGTGAACTTTTGCGTTGACTTAAAATGTTCCAGTAGATAGCTTATACCTATCGGGTGGCGCATAAGTTGTCACCCGATGTTCTTTGACTGTACTTTTTTAATAAATGAAAAACTTTAGTTTTGCTATTGAATTGTGATTGAATTGTGACCCGATTTATGGCATTTTCCATCACTCTTACCAGAACTCCCGGCGATAGGTTCCCGCATTTATGATGGATATTCTCTTTAAGGGCTTCAAGAGTCTGAGGCTTGTTAACATAGACTTCAAGAACTCAAAAGAAGTCTAGAACAGTTAAATCGGGCGATCTTGCCGACTAGTGCTAATTACCAAAACGAGAGATTATTATGATTATTCCACGCTCTTGAGGAGTATAGAGCGATTCATAAGACATGAATCAATAAGACATTGACGTGTATTTTGTATTTGTTTACTTTACAAATCTCACAGCAGAAAGTAACTAACATTTACAACCATTTGCAAAAAATATAGCATCTTCAGTTTTTCATTCAATTTATTTTTCAGTTTTAAAGTGAAACTTTTATTACATCGTCTCAAACTTTTTGGTATGTGTGTCGCATGTCGCGTGACGGTCGGTTCTTAACTTATCGGTTCTAGGTAACGAAAGTACTTAGGATGACCTAGCTTTCAAGATATCTGATTGAGTACGGGTGCTACTACATGATACATTCTGAAGGTCTGATGATGACCAGGTATGTACTTATCGGTTCTCAGTAACGGAAGTACTTAGGATGACCTAGCTTTCAACATTTATCTGATTGAATACGGGTGCTCCTACTTGATACATTCTGAAGGTCTGATGATGACCAGGTATATACTTATCGGTTCTCAGTAACGGAAGTACTTAGGATGACCTAGCTTTCAACATTTATCTGATTGAGTACGGGTGCTACTACATGATACATTCTGAAGGTCTGATGATGACCAGGTATGTACTTATCGGTTCTCAGTAACGGAAGTACTTAGGATGACCTAGCTTTCAACATTTATCTGATTGAGTACGGGTGCTACTACATGATACATTCTGAAGGTCTGATGATGACCAGGTATATACTTATCGGTTCTCAGTAACGGAAGTACTTAGGATGACCTAGCTTTCAACATTTATCTGATTGAGTACGGGTGCTACTACATGATACATTCTGAAGGTCTGATGATGACCAGGTATGTACTTATCGGTTCTCAGTAACGGAAGTACTTAGGATGACCTAGCTTTCAACATTTATCTGATTGAGTACGGGTGCTACTACATGATACATACTGAAGGTCTGATGATGACCAGGTATATACTTATCGGTTCTCAGTAACGGAAGTACTTAGGATGACCTAGCTTTCAACATTTATCTGATTGAGTACGGGTGCTACAACATGATACATTCTGAAGGTCTGATGATGACCAGGTATATACTTATCGGTTCTCAGTAACGAAAGTACTTAGGATGACCTAGCTTTCAACATTTATCTGATTGAGTACGGGTGCTACTACATGATACATTCTGAAGGTCTGATGATGACCAGGTATATACTTATCGGTTCTCAGTAACGGAAGTACTTAGGATGACCTAGCTTTCAACATTTATCTGATTGAGTACGGGTGCTACTACATGATACATTCTGAATGTCTGATGATGATCAGGTATATATTTATCGGTTCTCAGTATCGGAAATACTTAGGATGATCTAGCTTTCAACATTTATCTGATTGAGTACGGGTGCTACTACATGATACATTCTGAAGGTCTGATGATGACCAGGTATATACTTATCGGTTCTCAGTAACGGAAGTACTTAGGATGACCTAGCTTTCAACATTTATCTGATTGAGTACGGGTGCTACTACATGATACATTCTGAAGGTCTGATGATGCCCAGGTATATACTTATGTTGCTATTTCTTGCTTTTGATAAACAACGACACAGTTAATCAGTCCGAAAAACTGATCAACGAGGATGATGCCATTTTAATACCCTAAATCGAATATTTATCCAAAAATTTTTAGTTAAATGTCTACAATACGAAAAAAAGTTTCACTTATACCGTGGTTTCATAAAACCACACAATCTTTTTTTTAAAGCAATTTCTTTTTCCATTTTTAAGGTGGTTAAATTAAAAGAAAATTATCGTATTTTATAACATCAGTTAAAATAAATTCTGAAAAAAAAGGATGTGTATTCGACAACATATTATATTAGGTAGGCTCTATTTTTAAAACACATTAGGTATGGCTTTATTATTTCGGGGTGCGATTTGTCAACGTCCATTAAAAAAAATTTGTTGATGATTATGTTATGGTCTATATTATGTGGATTTATTAGACAAATCATCCCTAAGAGAAACAAAAGAAAGTCTAGTGTTTGAATGTCAGTCTCCTCACACAGAACCTTGGTTCGATTCCTGCATTGGCATAATGTAATAACTACTTAGGTATCTTAACATTTCCATAATACATATCTAAGGTCTATGTGATGTGCTACCTAATCCGCATTTTTCTAGCAATTGGCACTTGTGGTCATAGGCTTTCTATCCTAATCCAAACTCCCAACCCTATAGGGGGTGCCCCTAGGAAACACGAAGCTCTACTTCTCAAAGAGCTAGTCCTCCCTCATAATTACAAATTATGTTTATTTACCTAATAATATTATAATTGTTGTTATGATGATTATATAGGTACTTTATGAGACATAAGACAAGAAATATTGAAATAATTAGAGCAAAAATCCCTATATCCCGTATATCGACAAAATACGGAAATCGAGGTGAGAAAATTTGTCAAGATGGAACATTTCGAATAAAAAGTGATTAATTTTTTTATATTTTTTTATTTTATACTTTTGATAAGATTGAGATCACTATTTTACGTTTTGGGCATCGGACGAGAAAACGTCCTGTATTGGTTCTTAGAAGTTATGGCGACCCTACCTATACTGTGGTCATATTCGCCGATGAACGTGAATGACATCAATGGCATCACATAAGATTTTTGGCTCAACAACATTGCGACCGATACACGTAAGAAACAAAGAGCCTCTATAGCTGTATTCTCTTAGCCAGAGAAAAGAGGCTTTGTAATATTTACGTAACTTTGTTATCAGGGAGGACATTAATCAGAAGTAAGCTACCAGTAATGCCATCACTCATACGTTACCGTCATTAGATACTAGACAGTAACCGACATACTGATAACCTTGAGTTAGGAAAAAATAAACGAGTAAATTCAGAACAATATCTCCCATATTTTTATAAGATTTTATTTAGTTTCACCTGTCGTGTGTCTTCTTGCAAGTTAAAGGAGAACCCCAGTTTCCATAGAAACTCAGGCCTAAGTAGACAAGACTGGAAATTGGCTGTTAATTAGATTATTGCAAAAGGTTCAATTTCTTCAATTTTCACGGCTGCCAGCAATGGCCAACTAAGGAAATCCTAGAATGAATCACCTTAATTATAGGTTATGATTATGTCATACTCGTGTCACAGTGCTATTTAATATGTATGTTACACTTACTATAAACCAAACACCAACACACAAACGTTTTTCACAAATACTAACGCTTAAACTACGAGTTTAATGGCTAAAACTAAGTTGGCGGGTGTCTATTATACTATCTACTACTTCAATGGTTTTCACCCAAAACGAATGACATAAAAAGGTTATATAATAAAAGCTATTGCATATTTCAAGAGATTTTATTAGTTATCATTATAATATATTAATATTTCGTCTAGTTGTGCAGGAGGCGCTATATTTCGTTAGTACCTTGCCCAATCAAGATACCATAATATACATTACTCATTGTAAGTATGGCCACAGCAACCTCCTGATCTTCTAAAGATGTATAGGGTACGTTATCCAGTGTTCAGGACTTATTCTGAACCTTTGTCAGTCACATAACAGGCGATTAAGGAGTCCATATTCATATAGTATTGGTTTGCAAGAAATTGTAGCGAAACTGCGAAACACATTCACCAAAACACAAGTACGAAAGCGAATAAAATAGAAAATTAAAATCACTGTGTGCGTGTCGATGAGTTTCAATAGTAAATAGGACTCCAAATAGGTACGCTGAAAATATTTGATAGTAAAAATATACAAAACACAGAAAGATTAAAGATCGATGAGAAATATGACAATACAGTGGTGTTATTTATAAATACTATGGTTACCAAAATGACATTATAAGGGATTACATCATCTTTGTTGTCAATCGATTAATCGATGTCAAAATATTCGAAATGTAATTTAATAAAATTAGCGTAACGATTAAATGGTAATTATAATATATTACATAGTTTTGATTTATATGGAATACGAAAATATGTAAAAATAAATTAATATTATAATTATAATCAATAAATAATACATAAAATATTATATTATTATGTTCCATCAATCGATCAATATCAATCGATTCAATCGATTATAAAATCGTATGTAATGAGGTAAATACTGTGAAAACTTTTTTGCATTATTTAGTTCATTTGGCAAGAGCAGCTGATGCTAAGATTTAAATATGTTTATCTTATAAATAAGACGATGTTTTTGGTATATAGTTTACACTTGTCTAGTCCGATGTTCTAGCACAGATTACATATGGTTCGAGGCCGAAAATTGGGGTTCTTTACCCTTTACCCTATTTCCTGTTCCATTAGCCTGAAATTTTACACAAACGAAAGTGAATGGTCTCTTGTACTTTAAACAAAAGCATAAAGCATGGTGTCACAATACCGTGTGACACTGACCGTGCAAGGAAAGTGTCAGGAAAAAAATGTATTGAAAAGTATGACGCTACAGGGACTGAATTATTGCTTATAATACATGCTTATTAATAGAAAAATAATTTTTTTCGAAACTAAAAACACGATTATGGTTGAATTTCAATAACTGGGACAGTAGCGTTATCTGAACATGTGACATTAGAAATAATTCATGTTTGAAGAAAAATAAGTTGTTAAATCTTCCTTCTTGTACAACCATTCTCATGACTAAGAATGAATTGGCATAAACACTCAGCCCCATCTTTCCCACTGGGCACACTGGGCACATGCCCAGGGCCCCGTGATCGAGGGGGCCCCCTAGTAACTATCAAATCACTAAACGATAACCGATATTTATTACCGAAAAACTTTTTACATTCAAATAAATTGAACCTAAATTACTGACTAATACCGATTTGCTTGCTTATTAGCTTTTGCATGCGCGAAGCTACTCTACTATCGCCCAAAAATTAGGCTATCTGATGAAATATACATTCCGATAGAAAATACGTATTTTACGAAGCATTTTAGAGTAAAACTACTCTAATATATTAAAAAAACCGGGCAAGTGCGTGTCAGGCCACGTGCAATGTAGGGTTCCGAAGTAGTAAGTTTATCAACTATTGCTCACTGACTATCATCATAAAACCTATTTTTGAGAATTTTTCATTTGTCCAATTCCAACTGTTAGCCAGGGGGAGGACACTTGAGTCTAACCAAAATTAGCACTTTAAAGCCAAATATTTCGCAAATGGACCCTAGTTCCAAAAATGGTCCAAGAAGGCCCATAATGTTTTTGGAAGACCTTTTCAACGTTCATACCCCACTCTATAGGATACGTGACGAATAAAAAATTCATCTTCGCGTTACCTGTATGGGATATACCCTGAAAAAAAATGTTTTCCAATATTTTATTCTTTGATTCTGGATTTTTTAATAAATATGTATATCCATGCCAAATTACAGCTTTCTAACACTAAGGGTCTCGGCGCTTTGCTTCGGACAGACGGACAGACGGACGGAAAGACGGACAGACAGACGGACGGACTTACATGACGAAACTATAAGGGTTCCGCTTTTACTTTGGAACCCTAAAAACTGCAAATACTATAAATATAATATCTGTGTAAACGCTACATTCTACTTTAACCCATCCGAGTTGGATTCTACGAGTGACTTCTTTCTCGAAGTTGGACTTACCCATCTGGATCACATGTCCAAGGTATTGTATTTGTCTACAACTTAGAGAGCAGCGCCGTCAACATCAACCGGTACGGGTGTGACATGGACATTCGACATGATTTTCGTCTTGTCCATGTTCATCTTAAGACCCACCCGTTGTGAGGCACTGTTCAAGTCCCCGAGCATTGTACCACGTTCTTCCAGGGAACCCGCCAGGATGACTGTATCATCGGTATGTCACAGGTATGTGATGTATTCACCGTTGATGTTAATGCCACGTCGTTTCCACTCCATCAGCTTTAACAAGTCTTCCAATGCAGCGGTGAACATTTTTGGGGATGGGACATCCCCTTGTCTGACACCCCTCTGCAGTTGGATGGGGTTCGTTGCTGTGTCGTGTACTCTGACGGACATGGTGGCAAATGAGTACAAACACTTCAACACCTCGATATACCGGTAGTCGATCCGGCACCACTGGAGAGAATTTAGTATCGCCCAGGTCTCGATGCAATCAAAGACTTTCTCATAGTCCACATAGGAAACAGATAGCGGCAGATTATACTACTCGGTTTTCTGTATAATCTGCCGCAGTATATGTATGTGGTCTATGGTACTGTAGCCTTTTCAGAATCCTGCTTCTTCGGGAGGCTGGAAGTCGTCAAGCCTGCGTGCAATGTGATTTGTGAGCACCCTCGAAAACAGCTTATAAACGTGGCTCAGGAGTGCAATGGGCCGGTAGTTCTTCAAAAGGCCTTTATCGCCCTTCTTGAAGAACAGCGTCACCACACTTCTACCCAACGCTTCCGGGGTAGTTCCAGTGTTGATGACGGAATCGAACAGTTTTTGGAGCGCCACTAGAAGGAATTTCCCTCCAGCTTTTAGAAGCTTGGTTGTGATCCCGTCATCTCCCGGTGCCTTGTTGTTGATACGCTGAGCGTTCATCTAAAGCAGCGATTAAGTTCGTATAAGAACATTAGTAAACGTTTTGATTTCTTCTTTCACTTGAAAACTCTAAATTCTGAAGAGTTGAGACAAAGTTGCAAAGAATTTTCTAAATTTTATTATAAAGATGTTAATGAGAAAGAGTTAGAAATGGAATGTCAGTATTTAACAGAAAACTTGAAAATTGTTTACAGTGAAAATGAGGAAACTATGTATTCAAAATATATCAACTTTTAAAAGAAAACAAAATTGAAGACATATTTCCAAATGTAGAAATCGCACTGAGAATCTTTTTAAGCATGATGGTAACCAACTGCAGTGGAGAACGATGCTTCTCCAAAAAATAAAAAAAAGAATAAAAAATGAATTGAGAAGTACAATGCTTCAAGAGAGATTAACCAGTTTGTCGCTGATGTCAATAGAATGTGATGTGCTCAAAAATATTGATTTTGAAGAAGTGATTAACGATTTTGCCCATCTCAAATCTGGAAGGGTTCCTCTTCAATCAACATAGATTCTTACGTATTAATCTGTGAATGCTAAAAGAGTTACTTTCGTGGATTATATTACATTGTCTATTCATTTAATGTGACTGTTAATAAAATAAATCTATTAGCTTCCTTATCTACCTTCTTTATTTATTCTAACAAAATAGTGTTCAGTCAAAGTCATAGGGGCCCCATTATCCTAATATGCCCAGGGCCTCCAATAGGTTAAAGACGGCCCTGTAAACACTTCGTAATACGAAAATGAATAATCTTATTCCCCATCATGAAATCGGTACTGTCGTAAGTCAACGTAACGCAGGCTTAAGAGAGGATTCATTTTATTTTATGAATATTTACGCCATCGCGGCTTTTCCGCTAAAGAATAATATTAATATCAAATTGTAATAAATTACATACTGTCTATTTACGTTCTGAGCTTTACATAGGTAAAAGTAGTGCTTTAGAATATTTCTGTGCGCATTGTGCAAAGAATTAAATAGTTTTAATTGGGGTTTTTAATAATGTAAATATGACATGTGACCTAAATTTTGTGTAAATTTAGTTATGTAATCAGTGATTGCAAGCCATAAATAAGGTGCTGGTGATAAGAATGGTCAGGGCGCATATGGGTGGATGTCGTACCACTATCATCAGTCCATCTACCGAACCATCCACACCATCGATCACTTACAACAGTTACAACACAAGCAAATAGGCTATGAGAGCTTCGTTAATTAATTAATTTAACCATGCATATTTTTCTGGAACACCGAACTTGATTATAAGATACCATCTTTAGTACACAAATTCGTAAGCAGTAACTTAGTTTAGTGCCTCGTTGACCCCGTCAGGTACTTCCTATCGAGGGTTAGGAGAGGAACATAAAAACAGTCTCCCATTACGTCTGAAGCGCGCAAACAAGGAAACCGAAGTAATAAAGAGGCGACAAAAAGTACTGTCAGGCTTCCTGTCGCGACACGGCATAGCCCCGACACTGCACTTGGTCACTCGAGCAGATTCCGATTCAGGTCAAAACACTTCAGCTCCTCGCTCCCATCCTGATTTATTATTTGGGAGGTTATTTATCAAATAAGCGAGGCGGCTCGTGCGTTGGGGCGACGACCGCCCTCGCGTTTTTAATACATTTTCTTGTGGAGTTTTTGTATCGTCAGCGAGATAACGAGCAGTTTGGATATATGCGCTTCTTTTAGCATAATTTGTTGTAGCAGTGCCACTTTAACGCACGCCGGCAAATGGGCGTTTTCTTTTCGCCATTATCTCTGAATCATGTGGCTGTCCTTTGGTTGAACGAGTGCTGAACTCAGGGTTTTTCTAAACGAAAACTTTTATTTTCTTAGAAAAATTATTACGCTGTGAAATTTGATGTACCGTCTTGGGTGTAATTTAATGTGAGGATTTTGTAGAGTTCGTAATAGTTTATGCTTACAAGATTCTGATTTTTCATATCTGATCTCGCATTTTTTAATAATGGTTAACACTGAGTTACAAGTGACCTAACAATCATGGGCCTTTTTGATTAGGATTGTAACAATAACCATATCTATTAAAATATGTGTAGTTATTATTTGCGCTAATACAGATTATGGTTTTACGGCTAAAGAGTTACTGCTAGGGATTTGCCTATTCTGTCTTCCATAAGACAGAATAGGCAAATATTGAAAGTGCCAGAATATCCATATATTCTGGCACTTTTTCTAACTTATATAATATAATATAATATTATTTAATTTTGTAATAGTACCTACATTCTCAGTGATGAGGTATACCTAGTCATCGCTTAAGTACATTCTTGTCCGCGAATCAACATTTCCCCTGTTTCACTTTAAAACGCAGTGCGGCATTACCAAATATTTTTAGAATGTGTAAGACCATTTTCTATCTTCTTTGAAAGATATTCTAAACTCGGTAGACCTTCGGGAATATTTATTTTATGCTTCGGGCACGTAACCTTTAGAAGGGTTAACGACAAATGACGGGCAAGTTTCGATTCACGCAAACAAAAGTTCTCTTGATTTAAATTGAATGATAGTCAAAATCACCGAACACTGCGAAAAACATCCCAAGTTTTTCGGAATAAAAGCGTTGAATAAAACTTAAGATACGCTTCTGTGAGATTTGTATATTATTTACCTTATTCTGAAAACGTAAAGTTTCTAAAACGATTTATAAATAAGTATATCGACGCTTGAGAGCTAACTTTACAGGAGAGCAGTTTAAAGGCAGCTAATGCTGAACGCAACGAACGTGGCAATGGGCTGGCCACATAGTGCGAAGGACCGATAACCGTTGGGGAAGAAAGGTCCTCGAATGGCGCCCGCGTCTCGGAAAGCGAAGTACAGGACGCCCCCCGACTAGATGGACCGACGACCTGAAGAAGACAGCGGGCATCCGCTGGATTCAGAAGGCTCAGGATCGGTCAGAGTGGCGCAAGTTAGGGGAGGCCTATGTCCAGCACCACCAAGACCTCCAAGGGCTGATGGATGGATGGATGGATGGAATGCTGAACGCACATTTGTCTGCACCGTACGCGCCGAACTCGCCGCATTTGTATGAATTCATAATTATGAACGACGCGGATGACATATTACACGGCCGCCTATGGGCACAGCTATGGGGCATTCATATGATTTCATAGAAATGCATCGCGCTCGGCTCATACGTTACGGATAGGTATATGTATATGCGATCACCATAAGTATCTGCCTATTATATCTTATGACAGTCTATTATGCACAGAGAATACTAATGTAAGCAGTCAAAACATTGAAAGCATGTTAAGTGCTGTCACTGATTATAATAGGGAGTTTAGAAATAGACAAATGAACTGTGATTCATCCTAATTATACGTGTTTTGTGCATATATAGGTCTATGGTTTTGTGTAGCTAAGTACACTAATTATATTCTGAATTTAGGAAATATGTGCGTTTGCTAAATGGTGTGTCGTTTGAGCCTTTGTACTTAAAACAACAAGTTGTTCTGGAAAATCCAAATATTCCTAGGTGAATTCAAAACGTAAAAATTGAAACTATTGATTTTTATTAACCATTAGTTATGTCTTGTCATTATAAGATTCTATTAGTATAAATTAATACTACACCAATACCACAGAACGGACAGTGTTATTTCATACGAATATGCTTAACAATTTGATTACCATTTCAAGATTTAAGGGGCCGGTGCAAAGACTATTGCAAAAATATTAATCTTTGATCTAAAACATGTTAGTGTAATTCCAAACGCTCTCGAAAATAACACAGCGATTAATCATAGACGCCTACGTACATAAACATATAAATTGCAATCAAGATATGTCAATATAATGAGCTGAACCCATTTTATACAAAGAGATAAGTTGATAACGAAAATATGATTTATCACAACTCGCATTGGTTTGTTTCATAGCGGGAAGGTTATGTTTGGACAAAACAGGTTAAAAAGATTAAAGCAATTAATTTATACCCAAGTATCAAATAGTACGAATTGGTTTAAACCACCCCATCAACGATCCTCTACAGAGCAAGGATCTCTCCTTATTATAAAGGAGGTGTTAGGCATTTATTTTAACCCACGCGGCTCCAGTACAGATTGATTGAGGGTTTAGAAGTGTCAAATCACTATGAAGTAATCACGTTTAAGGGAATTAAAATATCTTGCTCAACTCATCTTGCTCAAAAACTTAGCTCGTAGGCAAGGGTTATTATTGCATAGATGAATACGTGGAAATGACCAGCTAGGCAACCAGTTCTGCTCAGGTTAGATATTACCTATTTTTGTAATAAATATAAGTTTTATTGATGTGAAAATTCCTTAGGCGCGTTGAGGCATTTTTTGAGGTGGGATAAAACCAATCAGCTCGCGACACCGTCATCATTTTAAACGACACCTACCTCAGGCGCCATTTTTGAGAGAAATACAGAGCTATAGTTATTTAATTTACAGTTCATATTTTTATCAAGATTGTAGTTTACATATACTTTACGAGGCGTTGGCCGCCATTTATTAAAAATGTAATGAATAAAAAAAACACTTCATTTAAAAGTATTTCCTGCACAATAATATATTTCCTGACGATTCAAAAAATTTACACTTTCAAGTTTTCACTCGCTCCGCTTTCATTTTTTTTAAAGATGTGTTGAGGAGTTTCTTTACGGCTTTTCTTCTCCCCATGACAAAGCACCTTTCCGGTAGATTAAAAAAAATTACGTACATAAGTGTATCAGTGATACCTATACGAATAAAGATTATTTCATTTCATTGCATGCCTGCTTTGAACGTACAGTCCCGTGCTGAGAAAAGTAACCCATCTGTTTGTAAATATACATACGTACAGCAACATATCTGTTGCCTTTGATACGACCTTGTAGCTATGTGTCGACCTGTTTTTGCGGAAACTTGTTTTTGTCTCTTCGATGCTGCTAAATTACAATTTATATTTTATTACACATTTCACTTTCAATTCATGTGATCGATTGACAAGAAGTCAAGAAATTATTTATTTGACTTCAACCTATTAATGGCCCACTACTGGGCACGGGTCTCTCCTCTTAAGGAGGCCTAGAGCTTACTCCACCACGCTACTCCAGTGCGGATCGGTGGAGGGGTTAGTGGCCAACCCGAGTGTCGGAAGTTTTCAAACCGCCCGAGGGCCTCCGACATGGCTTAACGAGTGTTATCTTATGATAACAACCGGGACCGACGGCTTTACGTGCCCTCCAAAGCACGGAAACGCTCAAGATTGTTTCCCACTAGCGGTCACCCATCCAACTACCGACCGCGCCCGCTGTTGCTTAACATTGTCGATCACTTAGGATCGACGCAAGCCGCCGGGCTATGAGCGCTTCAAATATTAAATCTTCAATAAAATCTTCAATTATTTATTTAATAATTATTTTTTTAATTAATTATTTATTTATTTTATTAAATTTCATGGGCGATGATAGCCGCTTACCATCAGGTGGATCGTCAGCTCGTTTGCCGGCTGTTTACATAAATAAGCATCGTTATGGGAGACGTCGTGTGACGTCACACCATTAGGGTGGCACAGAGGACGACACACAGGTCTTATTCATAAAGTCTGAGGTTCGAATCCTGTCATAAAAACTTTAACATTTAATTAACACGATCAAACACTTCTACAGAAAGACATAGATAATGTAGTAAGATGGTGCCGCGACAATGCCATGGATTTGAACATTGATAAATGTCTGCATATAAAATTCTCTCGTAAGTTCAACAAATTTGGTTCTTGTTATAATATGGGTCATACCAGACTAAAAAGAGCGGATGAAGTTAAGGATTTGGGAGTTATAATAGATTCAGAACTTAGATTTCATAGCCACGTAAATAACGTACTCAAAAAATGCTTCAAAATGTTGGGATTTATTAGCAGGAACACAAAAGAGTTTACATCAGTGTTAGCTCTAAAAACTCTTTATAACGCGCTTGTTCGAAGTAACATAGAATACTGTTCGATGGTGTGGTATCCAACATATCAAAACAATATCCAACGCCTTGAAAGAGTCCAAAAAAAATTTATCAATAAATTAAGTTACATAAGTAAGACTCGTAATTCTATTAAAAATTATAATGACCGTTTAAAATATTTTGGACTCCACAAGCTATCTAACAGAAATAAAATTCTTAGCATATTGTTTATATACAAATTACTTAACAGATTTATAGACTGCCCGTTTCTTCTTAATCAAATAAATATAAATGTTCCCAGGTTATCCGCAAGGCTAAGTAAATATAAACCTTTCCACATTCACTGTAAAAAATCTAAATATGCACACAACTCACCTCTTAATCTTGCCATGAGGAACTATAATTCCATTTTTAAAATTGTTGATTTAGACATGTTTACCGACTCCATTGGAAAATTTAAGAGAAAAATTCATAATGTGTTCTACGACAACACTGCTATTCCATGAAAGTTCGTTTAGTTAGTTTTTTTTTTATTGTTATTTTTTTTTTGTTACGCTTTTTAATGAACTTAGTTTACTTACCTTTTTTTTTCTGTTCAAAGTATCCTAGTGCTGACTGATTGTGACACTTTGTTTATGTAAATGTTGTGCATGCCTTTAATTTAAGTGCATAAGAAAAAAGTTTTGGTGTGTATCACAATAATGTATTTTATGTACCTAGTTGGCGTGCCTTAAATAAATAAATAAATAAATAATTAGCTTTTTTTGTTTGTTTTATTTTTTGATTTAAGACTATGATTTAAGATATCAATATACGTTATTCTTAGTATATACGACACCTGAAAGTAGTTTGTTCAGAATAAGTAACTGAATCGATCACAATAATTTTTACACCATGTCTTATTATTTATTTATATTTTGTCGTAAAAATATTTAAAAAATGTTGAAAGTTGGACACCCAATGCAAAACATCGACATTTTGAACAATCATTAATTTATGTGTAAGTGATTCACGATAAAAAAATATTAAACTAATTATTCTAAATAATGGTGATTAATATTTTATGTATTAAGTATAATGATTACTTAGTGAAATAACCTGGACACCAAGCTCTCTTGCAATCATCCTGATGCCTCGATTTTGTTCCCAAAGAACTATTATCTTGGCTTTCAAGAAAACGGTTAATCGAACCATGATTTTCTAGATAATATAGAATACGGAATACAGAAATACGGAAGCTAACGAGCGCGCGTAACCTTTCATTTCGCGAATTTCAAAAAACTTTGACTTACCCACATATTTTGTTAAATAGCGCAAGATCAATCTATACCTATGCCACGATGAATGAATGGTGTGACGTCACACGACGACGTCTCGGTAATCGATGCTTATTGCTAAATCCTATACAAATTTCGCGGCGACTACCAAGAGCCCTTTGGTCCAGTGGCTAGGAGGTCTGGCCTCCACTTATAAATTTGTTGGTTCAAATCCTGGCAAGATGATCGGTGTTTTCACATTTATTTTATAATTTGTTGATTCTTGACTTCTTGTTATAAACAAGCATAGCATTATAAAATGAAATATTAATTGCATTTAATAATTTAGCCGCATTGAAGTGACAAAAACAGGTCGACAAGTAGCTACAAGGTTGTATCAAAGGCAACAGATACATACGTTGCTGTACGTATATATATTTACAAACAGATGGGTTACTTTTCTTAGCAGGGGACTGTACCATCGAACTTGCTCATTTGTTTGTCAGCTGTAACAAATTCCAAGTTTTAAATATCATTCAACGTTTAATGTACATCATGATTTAATCATGATAAAATTGGGGAAATCTTAGTATTTTTAAATAGTTACTTCACCTCAGTAATCAGTAGAATTTCCATTTAGTACCTACCTTATATTATAAATCTACCGTATCTAGTATTTATCTTAACTTGCTTAGAATTCGTAATTGTATTTACCTACCTACCTACTTAACAAACACGACCTAGTTTGACCAAGTTCAATGACCTTGTATTGAGATTGTCAAACATCATTCTATCCTGTAAGTAGCAATAAGATACCCTGAAATACATTTAAGCTGTGTACGTTCCACGACTTAATGGAACTCCTATCGGAATTACGTTTCATGGTAAAAAGGTCGCCCTTGCTTGCCTATAAGCTTCTTCCTTTTTCTATATTTTCTATATGCTTCCCGAACAAAATCACGTCAGAATCCATCCACGATACAAAATGGCACACGGCTTTGTCGTTAACGTATTAGTGAGAAAATGTTCTACTCGTACGTTCAATAAATATCCATTATTTCTTAAAATTTCAAAGAAAATTTATATGCATCATACACTCCACGCTGTTGAAGAGTTGTTCCACCATTTTTCTATATATAAAAGCCTATGAAGAAGTGAAAAATTTAGACTTTAAAACATGATGGTGGAAACTCTTCAACAGCGTGGAGCATATGCATATAAATTTTCTTTGAAATTTTAAGAAATAATGGATATTTATTGAACGTACGAGTAGAACATTTTCTCACTAATACGTGTATAATCGTCGATGAATTTTAAAGAAAATAAAACAGAGACTCGAAAAGAGAAAAAAATACATATTACATATTATAAATTTAAGATTTCTGCACTTCTTCTCCATGTGGGTAAACTATAACGTGCTTGAACTGTGTCAATCTCATACCCAGGCTTTTTTAAAAAAGGTTATATACTAAGTTTTATCTTCACGTAGGTATTAATATATACTTACTTATTACGAACATTATCTCCATGCTTTATTCAATTGATAGGTGGTATTAATAAATTCAGAAAAGGGTGTGTATAACCAGATCTACTTTCACATAATAATCTACTTTTAACAACCCAAGGCTATATTTATGAGAAAAGAAATACATACACTGCGGTAAAGAAAGTAAACATTTCCAGTATTAATTTCCTAAAGTTAAGGGATTTAAAGGTTAATGTGCCAGAAAACTTGATACCAGTGATGAAAGTAATTTTAATTCTGTATTAAATTCGCTCAAGGCGTGTAAATTTCGTGATAATTTGGTTCGTAAAAGTAAATTAATAAGAGTACTTAATTTATAAAGAACTACACGTTTACCCGTCACTTTTGGTATGCGTGTGGTCCATACACGGTGTCTCGTGATGTTTATCTCTGTTTTAACTGTAACACGTAATTTTTGAACCCAAACATTTTAATTTCTAGTCCCTCTCATTTGTAACAGACAGCCGCTATCAGATCTAAGACAAAATACATTCAAACATTTTAAATCCGATAAATGAAAATTTCGATAGTGACAAATGTAATGTATTAGTTATGCTGTCAAAGAAAAATAGACCCCACATTAATTTAAAGAAAAAGATGGCGTATAGAAAATGTTCAACCTTGTTCAATGAGGGCTTAAAATCGAATGAAGGCGTTTTGTGTCAATATAATTAAAGATTTGTGGTATTTCAAAGTGGGAGTAAAGATTTTGGCAGTAAAAACATATTTAACGATGAACAAACGAGCTGAGAAATATTTTTGACTTGCAATTCCAGTCTCAGAACCTTGCTTTAGGCAGATGCGCTGCATAATTTCGCCATTAAATTAAGTTCTTACATCGCAATAAATCACGTTCCGCTGATTGAAACCTTCTCACATGCCATAATAATGACATCGTCGTTCGAGTGGAATGGTGGTGGTGGATATTTATTACGTTCCGATAATTTTTTATTCGCATTTACTTGCATGTAAAAAGTGTTTTCGGTATAAAAGATCCCATCCTTGAGTCAAAGACAACCTTACCTGCTTGTCCGTTGATATTTTAAGTGTTTGAAAGTGAATAAAGAAAATCATTTTATAAAAATTGCTTAATGTTAATGCTATTAAATTCAAAATTCTTAGTTAATTCATATAGTTATCATTCACACTCATTAAATACTCATTAAACAACTGGCATCGAAAATCAGTAAAATGTATACGAAGTCTTCATTAACTCACTATAATATGAAAATTCAGCAAAGTACCTATCCAACGATATATCGAATTCACGTCAGTAACACAACACTTGATTAAACAAACGTGTTATGGCACACATCCGATGGGCATTATTAAATATTATTATATAAACATGTGCGTTGGTGGTGTAATGGTCAGCATAGTTGCCTTCCAAGCAGTTGATCCGAGTTCGATTCTCGGCCAACGCATTCTTTTGACGACCCGTGTGGCGCAATGGTTACCATGCCGGATCGCCGCGCCAAGGGTCCTGGGTTCGATTCCCAGCGAGGCAGAAATTTGAATGATGAGTTTGAATTTCTGTTCTCGGTCTGGGTGTGAGTGTCCTTGTCTTGTGTTGTCCATGGCACCCACGACACAGGGAATCCTAGTGTGGGGCTATGAGTGTGAAGCGTTATTTTTTATTATTTTTTTATTTTATTTTTTATTATAAAATTCCCTTTATATTCAAAAGTATTTACTGAACAAAGGCGATCAACTTGATAAAATTATTGCATCACGGATAGTTGAAACGGGTTCGGAAGACACAAATAAAATCACAGCGAAGAGTATTGAAGAATAAAATCGGTAGATTGCATCCACTTGTCGTTCTAACTTACAACTGAAACTTTTAACTAGAAAACTTGTACTAAAATAGCATTATGAGTATTTTCAACTTCTCCTATTACTGCGATTATCGTAGCGTCACCTTGTGATCAGCACATCGGAAAGGTGTGCAATAAAAATCTTTTTTCAAAATCAGGGTAATATACTGATACTTAAAATAGTAATTTTACTGTCTGTGGTATGATAAAGATAACAAAATTACAGATTACCGCGAAATTATGCAAACCAATAAATTGCACTATCTAACCCCCATCTCACGTGACCAAAGCAGTTGTCTCACTGCACCGGTGAAGGTACGGGAATAAAAAAGAAAATTAACTGTTCACTTACGAACCTTAAAAAAAAAGAAAGGTGAATAAACCGTTACATTAAAACCGAGGTGTGTTTGAATACCGCAGATAAAAGAACGATAATGTCTTAATGGATTTCGGCTACCGCGCGGTTAGAATACAAATATCAAATCTCCATCAGTCAAACAACTCATGAATTAGCGCCCGTATCGGCTGATTTATCTCAATTGACAAAATGGAATGCTTTGTCGGATTACGATTTGTTTTGCTCCGGTTTTTCGCTTGTTTAGTTAATTCTGATATACTCGTATTTACCTCGATAAAATTAAACATGAACCGATTGGTTGAAGAATCCCGATTTGGGTCCCGACTGTTAATCCTTCTATGGTGTAGTTGTTCAGTATTAGGTACTTTTAACCTCATTCTGAACTACTGGGCTTGTTTTTTCTTTTAAGTTTTTTACGCAGTGTCGGGTGTTTTGTTTTTTAGGATTCATTGACTTCTTTATTAGGATTTAATGGCGGTAAAATTCACAAAGTTGTCATTTTAATAAAGGAATTAATAAATTTACCAGAATGGTTGTTTAAACAACTTTACATATCCTAAATTGTTACCTACTTAAAATGAAAAATGATGAAAGGAACCTAAAAGTCATTTTTAAATACTTATTCAACGATACCCCACTTGACTTAGTTTGACGATTTTTTTTTTCATTTTGACAATATGACGTCTGGTTGTCACTGTGATGAATTTTGATTATTGTCATGTCTTTAGCTGTAGCACTCGCAACAAATCGATGGGTTATTCCCATTTGTCCCCACCACGTTTGTCACCACTGGTGACAAATGGGATTTTTTTTCCCATTTGTCCCCACTGGTGACAAATGGGAATAAAATCCTTCCCATTTGTCCCCACTGGTGACAAATGGGAATAAAATCCTTCCCATTTGTCCCCACTGGTGACAAATGGGAACAAAATCCTTCCCATTTGTCCCACTACATAGACCACTAATAAATTGATACGCCCTCAGTAGTGGCGATGCTAGAGCTGAAATCTGAATATATAGTAATGCTAATATTTTTTTCGCGAATTATGATAAACAGATGATATATTGATTATTTAATGCAATTTTAACTTGGAAAACATATATTTTTAACCGACTACAAAAAAGGAGGAGGTTATCAATATCGCGTATGTTTTTTTTATTTGTATGTTCACCGATTACTCTAAGATGGTACGACCAATTTGGACATTGTCATCCTAAAATAAAGAATATTTTTAAAGTGAAACTTTTATTACATCGTCTCAAACTTTTTGGTATGTGTGTCGCATGTCGCGTGACGGTCGGTTCTTAACTTATCGGTTCTCAGTAACGAAAGTACTTAGGATGACCTAGCTTTCAACATTTATCTGATTGAGTACGGGTGCTACTACATGATACATTCTGAAGGTCTGATGATGACCAGGTATATACTTATGTTGCTATTTCTTGCTTTTGATAAACAACGACACAGCTAGTCAGTCCGAAAAACTGATCAACGAGGATGATGCCATTTTAATACCCTAAATCGAATATTTATCCAAAATTTTTTAGTTAAATGTCTACAATACGAAAAAAAGTTTGTTTGTTTCATTGCTTATAGACTTCAAGGCACTAATATTTGATAAAAAAAGATTGTGTGGTTTTATGAAACCACGGTATAAGTAAAACATTTTTTCGTATTGTAGACATTTAACTAAAAAATTTTGGATAAATATTCGATTTAGGGTATTAAAATGGCATCATCCTCGTTGATCAGTTTTTCGGACTGACTAGCTGTGTCGTTGTTTATCAAAAGCAAGAAATAGCAACATAAGTGGTATACCTGGTCATCATCAGACCTTCAGCATGTATCATGTAGTAGCACCCGTACTCAATCAGATATGTTGAAAGCTAGGTCATCCTAAGTACTTCCGTTACTGAGAACCGATAAGTATGTACCTGGTCATCATCAGACCTTCAGAATGTATCATGTAGTAGCACCCGTACTCAATCAGATAAATGTTGAAAGCTAGGTCATCCTAAGTACTTTCGTTACTGAGAACCGATAAGTTAAGAACCGACCGTCAAGCGACATGCGACACACATACCAAAAAGTTTGAGACGATGTAATAGAAGTTTCACTTTAAAAAAATTCTTTATTTTAGGATGACAATGTCCAAATTGGTCGTACCATCTTAGAGTAATCGGTGAACATACAAATAAAAAAAACATACGCGACATTGATAACCTCCTCCTTTTTTGTAGTCGGTTAAAAATATATGTTTTCCAAGTTAAAATTGCATTAAATAATCAATATATCATCTGTTTATCATAATTCGCGAAAAAAACATTAGCATTACTATATATTCAGCTCTAGCATCGCCACTACTGAGGGCGTATCAATTTATTAGTGGTCTATGTAGTGGGACAAATGGGAAGGATTTTGTTCCCATTTGTCACCAGTGGGGACAAATGGGAAGGATTTTATTCCCATTTGTCACCAGTGGGGACAAATGGGAAGGATTTTATTCCCATTTGTCACCAGTGGGGGCAAATGGGAAAAAAATTCCCATTTGTCACCAGTGGTGACAAACGAGGTGGGGACAAATGGGAATAACCCAAATCGATTGATATAAGAGTCATCAAAATCCGTCAACGCGTTTAGTCTCTACGCCACATAGTAACAAACATACACAGACTGATAAACACATTACCCTTCTTTGCGTCGCACAGTCGGGTAATAAGGATGGGTGTGACAGACGCGGTAAGACATAATTGCAGAAATACACACGCAACACGCCTTGTAAAGGCCCAAAACGATCGATCTTCTCACATTACAGTTGTAACCTTACACAAATATGGCATGAATAACAATAAACGAATATAAACATAATTAATTTCATAAGAAAAGTGCCTTCATTTATAAATCATAACCAATCCTTGACATGGTTCAAGGTGGAGAAGTCTATAGTTGGCGTTTATTCGTTTCAGTTTATTTGTTTCATATTATTTCGACGTGGGCATTGACTCAATCAATGCCCACGTCGGCCATGTCGGCCACGACTTACCTACTAGCAATGATATTATAAGTTAAACATCTTTACCTACTAGTATAAAGGTATGATTACTCAATAAAACGTAAAGCCCTATCGAAATAAAGACATCAAAATTTACTGAAATTGTCTAAATGCCAGAAATGCTGATTTTATTTGAGTCTAAAACAGTCTCAACAACTCTCCTTACTACAATTTAAAATTCAATCCCAGAGCTATGGAGTGCGGTATGGGCAGTAAAGAAAATTTGCTACATTGCTATACGAACCACGATGCTTTTATCGTAAAATGCAATATTACACTTTGTTACTAACTCTCTACACTTGTTTACCTAAAATTGTAACTTTTGTCACGATATGATAACGGTTTTATTGAACAGGACGCGTGACTTAATACCACTGATACATCAGAATAAAACGAATGACTAATGCAATACAAAATTCTGTAGTATATTATGTTATTTACAGTCTACTATTTTTACTAAGCACATGTTACGTATCCTTAATGATATTGCCTATTTTCCCACATGATACTGAAATCGTTAAGTTTAAAAATACTAAGAACCAACAGCGATGGCCATAATACAACTAAGTTAATTGCAAAAGATGTTTTTTAAACAAAACAAGATCTGAGCACGCGTCGTACAAGGTACAACCTTCGCGACGTGTTAAAATTAAAATAAATAACGCCGCGACAAATTCGTGGAACGCATCCACATAGTAATGACATTCTCCGGTGAGCATGTGTTTGGCAATTTTTATATTGGACGACACGATAACGACATTTTACGGCCTGACCACGAAATGTACTTGACATTTCGCCAATCGCTTCGCCATTACATTTGCTTGATAAGTTCATTTTATTTTTGTCGCTAGACTCTTCGCCTTTCGCATCACGCAAATTTTCGCTATGGCAAATGTCCCATGGCCAGGCGATATTTAAAGTACTGTGAAAGGTAAGGTGTGTTAATGTGAAAGTCCGAAACGCAGCGAATCATAGCATTCACCGGTGGATCTTAACATTCAGTAAGCTTGCTGATGAATGTCCGAAATGTATTCTTTTCATGATGATTTTGGTCTCTCACCAGTTAACATTCACCACGACGGCTTGGTTAATTTCCTAGCTTGGCATATCTCTGTCTAAAAAATTAAATGATCTAGGTTAGCAGGGATATAGGATCACTTTACTTTGCGGGGTTTCCTTTTTTAAATTTAATTTATCCTAACCTAACCCAACATTTTGTACTTGAATTTTATTATTCAGATAACATTTTTTCAAGTCATTAAACAGAGTCCTATATGCACAAATGTCAAATTTATAAATCGATGATCTAACATTCTGGCTACAGTGTGGCAGCACCACATATATTATGTAACTGTATCCTTATCGACTTGTCGTGTCGTCAAATGAAGTAGCGGACTATATAGCAATGAGATTAATCGTTTTTATCCATAAAAGCCGAAGTTGCTTCTCCATCTTGAAAGCTACGTTACGTTGTATATTTTCACATTTTTCTTACCTATTAATAAATGTGTAATGGCAAATAACGCTGGTCCCCGCTTCTGTTTTGGCCGACAACGCATCGCGACATCGCGTCGGTGATGCTTTTGGTGTCACTAAATGAGAAACGCTCATTGAAGCGCTCATTGCCCTGCGGCTTGCGTCGATCCTAAGTGATCGACAAAGTTAAGCAACAGCGGGCGCGGTCGGTAGTTGGATGGGTGACCGCTAGTGGCAAAAATCTTGAGCGTTTCCGTGCTTCGGCGGGCACGTAATGCTGTCGGTCCCGGTTGTTATCATAAGATAACAGTCGTTAAGCCATGTTGGAGGCCCTCGGGCCGGGCGGTTTGAAAACTTCCGACACTCGGGTTGGCCACTAACCCCTTCACCAATCCGCACTGGAGCAGCGTGGCGGAGTATGCTCTAGGCCTCCCGTGACCCGTGCCCAGTAGTGGGCCACTAATGGGTTGAAGCCAAATGAGAAACAATTTTGTTTAAAGTTATCGATGATATTTAGCATGTTTATTGTCCCTCCATGAAAATTAATCCGTTCCGGGTGTATTGGTAGAGGGGTTGGTGCCCAACCCAAGTTTTTATGGAGCCAGAAGGCAGAAGCTAACGTCTCGGTCCTGGCATATTGTTATGTGCGTCAGTGTTGCCGCGTGTGAAATTGAAAAGCGCTAAGTGCTGCGGGCCATTTGAATATATCGCGAAAAAGTGCAAGATTTCCCTAGATGATATTGACTACATGACAAAAACTTAAGTCCCCCCCTCCTCTCTGTGATCAAGCGTGGTATTTTGAAGACCCCTCTCCCCCCTCTGAATGGGTGACGTAGTATGGGTATTCTCCCTTATCTACTGGTCTGCGATACAATCTCATGTATTTCCCGCTACCAAATGGGCATACTTATGCACTAAGTGTAAACACACATAAATCTTCCAGGTTCTTTGTGTACAAAATACGGGAGGCTCGTCTTTTCTGATAATTCACTTTCATGCAGCTTCGACAAATTGCTTAAGTTACGATGTTGCAAAACTGGCAATCAATTTTCTAGCGGATGACGTATGAAGTATTGGGAACTTGTTTTCCGGATACAATCTCAGGTTCTTGATTCATTTGAAGGTAAACAAAGAAATGGGAACAATTTTTTTGATTTATTATTATACAAGTTATTAGCCCGCAACGTTTTAATAACAATTACAGTAGTAGCAGTATATCTTAATTTGAGTAATCTTGTTTACAACTTAATGAACAATTTATTGGCAAAGATTACAGGAGTTATTGTATTTTAATTTTGTTGTAATAAATTGGTATCAATAACAAGATGTTGTTATTAAATTTAAGATTAATTGCATCATTATGAATCTTTACTCTCGTTCAAGTATTTATGAAGTTTTCATGTCAATCTTTACGACCGAAAATCTTTCAAATTTTTATCCGTGAATCTGTGATTAAGATCAAATAAGGGGATTTTTGGGCATTGAAGTATTAAATTATTACTAGGATATAGAACCGACACCGCGAACACCATGTATGTCCCAATGCATTGGCGCCACGTGGCTTCAATCTTCAATGAATTCGTTCGATTTTGAAAGGAGAACCAGGGCTCAATTTGGAAAATCGAACCTCCCGGGCGGGACACACATTTTGTTCGAGATGCCTGTTCTATGACATTATACTTCAATGTTTTTGGGTTGTATTTTAAATATAAAAGAACTTTATTCTATAGGAATTATCGGTGAAATACGAACTGAAAATGTATCCAGGAATATTTTTCGCGTTTAACGTTTCCCGTTGAATTTATTTACATTCTTGTTTGCTGTTCAAAGTTTCAGGTCTTCTTAAATAAACACAAGACTTACTTCATTATCTTGACAACAAGATACTTTTCATACATTAAACCTGTTTCTTTTTCACAACTAAATTCACAACTAAACCACGAGATTTGGTAAGAAATAAAAGAATTGTCGTGTCAACTGCAGACAACAGTCAGTGATCTCTGTACAAATTGCGCAGAGGAAGTTTCTGTTACTGTCCACATGATACAAATTACACTATTTATCTTGTAAGACAAATTTAAAATAGAGTACACAATTAAATGTTTGAGCGCAAACGTTACAGAGGAAACTAAAAATGTTTTCTTAGTTGTTTGGGTATATTTTGTACAGAAACCTATACTTTGATATGTAAGTATGTCCTATTATAACTACTAAAGATAGGACTTACTATGTACGCATAAGAAAGTATGTTCTCGTCGACTCCGTATGACAAAATTTTGACAAACATGCTATGCAATGAAAATGTGAACTTCTTAATAAGCTTAAATGTAAAAGGATTAAATTAGGTCACTACGCCCCAACTCAGAGTCCTAACGGTTACTTTAATCGCCCCTTAGTAAAGAATCACCATACAAATTCTGTACTAAGGAGCGATTTAAGGAACTGTGGCGACAGCGCACACACGTCACACGGTGACGTCACTTCGCCCTGAATCACGCTATCGAAGTTTTCAAAGATCGCTAGATATATACAAATGCTCCGACAACGACAGTTGGGGCTCGGCCGCCTCCCAGGCAACACACCTCGCCTGGCGGGAGATCTCCCTTTGCCAAACTGGTGACCCTCGACAAGAACACGTCCCTTCTGAGCACCGATAGCGGCAGCAGGCATCACTCCCCCCTCACCTCTCCGCTCACACCCGACGGACAGCAGCGACCTCTCTCGACATACCGCACACCAGCCACGCTGACTCACCGGGCGCATCGCAGCGACGGACGACGCTTCCTGTACCCGGCCAGCGACTGCCCACACGGCTACACGGACGGCTTGAGCGCGCACCGCTCGCTCTCCGCATCGGTCGTACCACCCTCCCATCCCGACTCACCGCGGATAGAGGGCATCCCAGAGCACATCGACCTCACATCTCGACTCACCGAAGATAGAGGATCACGGAAGGCTGAACCATCGAGAAGGTGTATCGACCTCCGGTCTGAGCAGGGGGGTGATGTGGCGACAGCGCACACACGTCACACGGTGACGTCACTTCGCCCTGAATCACGCTATCGAAGTTTTCAAAGATCGCTAGATATATACAAATGCTCCGACAACGACAGTTGGGGCTCGGCCGCCTCCCAGGCAACACACCTCGCCTGGCGGGAGATCTCCCTTTGCCAAAGAACCATTAGTGACTCTAAGTTGGGGCGTTAGTGTTTTTAAATAATAATCTATCTAATGATAGGTTGAATAACACATTCTGGAGCATTGATACAGTTAGGTATCAATTCAACGATGATAAACATTCGGCCATTCATCATCGCCTTTCAACTCAATCGGGGCTCAGCTTGCGCGCCATATCAGCCTTTTTATTCACATTTTATTTAAATCCCACTCGTAGACAGCACCCACCAATTCATATTAACTGTTAAGTTATTAGCAACAATTCATATTCCTGAAAGTGTGGGAGGAATGGAATACTCAAAGATACTGCTACGCAAGATTGATGACGTTATAGTGATTTAGTACTTGAATACAATTATTTGATGCTTACTTTTTCATGGTTTCATACTTAACGATGAAAATGGGTTTCATACAGTATCTTGTCCGTCTCGAAATTTATTGAATTTACTAGACAAATACGTAGTGCATTTACATTTACAACAGCCACGTATGTATTTAAACTAGGCATATGAACGAATTCCGCATATTAAATATCAAAATATGATATCAATTTTAAAACCAAAAAACATCGTTTACAAATTTAATGATCTAAACAAAGCTTCTATTAGATGGGGGATACCTTTCGTTTTGAAATAGGTAAAAGTTAAAACTTTATTGAGACCAATAGAAGTCTGAGGAAACTACTTGTCAACACTTCTAACTCAGCGAATTCTTTTATAAAGTTTACAGCGAGAGAACATTTGAAAGGGTGTCTGTCGATTCTAGTGCGGTAAACACGGTACTCTTTTATATATTTTTTGTCATATTAGTATCTATATGCGGTGTATGGTAACAAAAATAAGTATCCAGTTGAAAAAATCTGGAAGGTAAACTTACTCTGTTCAGAAAATGATTTAATTTTGTAATTTTGTTCATGAATGTAAATTACAGCAATTTACATTATTTGCATTTGATACAAGATATTATAGAGATGATATATATGATATATATGCGTCGGAATGTGGCGTTGGTAAAAATTCCATACCGTACCGAGGCTCCGATCATTGTGGAACTAGGTAGGTATGTCGTTCGGTTGGGCTAATTTTATGAAGCGCAAATAATGCCGAAGAACGAATATTTTGGTATCATTTCACAGACAATCACATTTCTGTAACTAGCTAGAACATTAAATAAATTTCAAAATGCAAAAAAATTACAAAGAAATGCGAAAATCGCACTGCCTGTTTTGGAAAAAAAATATTATTTAGTCAGATAACATGTACTATGAATAATGTACATATCTATAATTGACAAGCATGCCAGATCATGTTATACTAATAATGTTAAGAAATTATGTTATATTTTCATGTAAAGCTGTTGGTGTGTCAACAATGAATAAAAATTGAAGAACTGATAATGACAAATCAAAAGCTCCTAATCGTGAAAACCTGGAGATACTCATACTTGAAACGACATCCAACTGAGTCAACGATCCAAAGATGTTCAACTAAATATAATATCATTGCAACGATCTTCAAAAATTTAGAGAAACTAACAGAAAATTTCACCAAATCACGATCAATAAAAAATATGACTGCCGAAAGACAATTCGAGTAATTTTAATGAGATTTAATAATTCATTGTGTGATCAAACCGAGTGTAAACCATAAACCAACCGTTTAAGAAAACCTAGTATTATTTAATGGGTATTATATTGACGTGGGTACGCAACTTTGCTTACGTGCTCATGTCCCACAAATTACGATTATGTCACAACTTCAGACACAACTAGATTATCAAATTACTTACTCTACGTTGGGCAGAGCATTGAAATTTTGTATTATTTATTCATTTAGACACTTTCATTCCTACAGGGTGTAGCGTATTATAGTACCTATCGAGATAGTTTATTTTGTCAACGGCATAATATAAATGTCAGGAAATTACGTGGTTATTTAATTCAGAAACAGATTTTAGTGCGTATGTTAATAACCTTATTGGAAATGAAATGAAATGAAATGAAATGAAATGAAATGAAATGAAATGAAATGAAATGAAATGAAATGAAATGAAATGAAATGAAATGAAATGAAATGAAATGAAATGAAATGAAATGAAATGAAATGAAATGAAATGAAATGAAATGAAATGAAAGTTTATTTGCAATAATTGTGGTTACATAAGGATCTTATTTAGTATATATTACTTCTCACAATTAGCCATTTATATTATGGCATGCAAATGTCAATTTTATTAGTGTTATGTAGAATTAGATTTTTAGTATTTAGAACGTCAATATTAGTTTCACTTCCCTCATTAAATACATATTTCTTATTTTATAATTAATTATTTTTATATCTATTTCAATATTTAATACAAATGTCAATTTTACCTAATAAAATTATTAATTTGCTAGCTACAAGTATGTTAATATTATATTTTACTTAAAGATAAATTTATTTTACAGGTCATAATTTATTTCATGAGAAACTCATTCAATGTATAAAAGCACTTTTCAATCAACCAGTTGTGCAAAGATTTCCTAAAGTGATTTAAGTTTAATTTTTTTATGTTTTCTGGTAGTCGATTATATATTCTAACACACATGTGATAGGAGTTATTTTGTCTCTGTGTGGTTCTACACAGTGGCAACGTTAGTTTGTCAGCGCGTCGGCTAGTGAAGTGCTTATAGTGTTCCTTCTTTTCAAACAAATACATATGTGATTTTACAAAAACTGATACTTCATATAAATATAAACAAGGTACGGTCAAGAGTTTTAATTCTTTAAAAAAAGGCTTGCAACTTGTTTCTGTTCTTAATCCACACATTGCTCGTACACATCTCTTCTGTGCTATGAAAGCTTTATTTATTGTCACAGAGTTTCCCCAAATTATTATACCGTATCTTAAGTTTGATACGACGTAGCCATGGTATGCTTGCAGAGCAGTTTTTCTATCACAAATTTTAGGAATCCTCCAAAGCGGGTAAATAAAGCGGTTTATTTTTGAGCAGACTTTGTCTACATGACTTTTCCAATTACATCTGTCATCCAATTCTAAACCTAGAAATGTAATAGAATTTGTTTCAGTGAGTTTTTCCGTATCACATTGAACATTAAGCTTTAATTTTTCCCATCCTTTATTTCGGAATTGTATATATTTCGTTTTTGTAATGTTAATTTGTAGATTATTATTTTTGAGCCATATTAATATTTTGTTAACTGTATTGTTTATTTCGTCATTAAAATTTGCAGATTGATTGTCCGTTATAATAGCAGCTATGTCATCTGCAAATAGAGAGCATTCACAGTTTGTAACATTTGGTAGATCATTAATATAGATTATGAAAAGTAGAGGTCCTAATATGCTTCCTTGAGGGACACCTTGGGACGTCAAAGGATTAATTTCTCGGCTTTTTATTACAAATCTACCAGTTTGAGTATAATTGGTTCATACTACAAAATTGTCTTTGTGCATGTTAAATCACAAAACCATGTCATTAAAGACGAAGCCAAATAGCATTTTAAATTCCATACGCGATGAAAACAAATACTCTTAGTTTTACTGTTATCGCTGAAATGAAATTTCGAGGACTATTCCTACAATTTTAACGTTATTACCACACTTAAATGTTATTGAAATGCGGTGATCTCGAATTAGTATATTACAGGGAGTTAAATAACATAACTATTACCATGACATTGGACGTCTTTCACGTAAGTCGACGGAAAGTCAAACCCTTTTCATATTCTATTTCTAAGTGGGTGCGACGTATGATGAAGTAATCTTTATGTTCACCAAAATCACACGAATTCAAACGATAATTCGCGTCACAGACCACAGTGTAAACACAGAGTGACAGTTAGTACTTTCTATGTAGTGGTGGAAAAAATGGGGTTCAAATGGACGCAGTGCATTTAATTCAAAGCTTTTTTACCACAATTATAAGTTTTGTTGGAAACACATCGGTAAAAAACGTCAGATTTCTAAGTACCGAAACTCCTGCTTTATGCTGATCATATTTTAACTTAATCCGATTAAAAATGTTTTGCTCTTCTGAAATAGAAGACTAAAACATTTTTTCTATTGAAATACTTTTTTCTTGGTTTATTTCGAATAGTTTATAACTCACTAACTCAGCGAATCTAAGTTGTCCCTTCAATCTTTAATATAATAATACCTTGAATCTTTGGGGACTGTTTTCAGAAATGTAACTTCTTTGGAACGATATTATTTGTTTGAAGTTTGATGGCCGCTGTTTTATCCGCTTGACCCTTTCATCATGTCATAACATTTAGTTAATTGTTGTCTGATATAGTTGACAAGAAAATGACCAGTGAGTTTATTATAGAGATAACTAACTTTCATCTAAGGATATGTACCGTTAAAGTAGGTATACCTGCAACTTCCCCAAAGTCCGTTCAAAGAATGACTGTCGCCACAACGTGCCATTTTTATTGCGATCTATAAGCATTAATGCAATTAGTACACCAGTTTACTGTTCTTTTATTGGCAGCCTTTAATGGTTACTATTTTTATACATGCTGTATTTGCGTGACCACTTCGGTAGGCTTCAGAGAACTACGTCATTATTCATCGTTATGTTGGCATAGGCTTAACGCACATTATAACCATGTTAACTTTAGCCATTAATCGATACTAATAATATTACGTAGTATAAAGCTGAAGATTTTGTTTGGTTGAACGCGCTTATCTCAGGAACTACTGGCTCGATTTGAAAAATTATTGTTGTCTTTGATAGTCCATTTATCGAGGAAGGCTAAAGGCTTTATAACATCGTGTATTTTAGTAGTTAAGTAGTTTTTCACACAAATTAACGCGGGTGAGACCGCGGAGCCCAGCTAGTTGTATTATATACAATAATAAATTCATTTTTGCGGCAAAATATTGACACAACCGTATTTAACACTTCGTTAATCGTTATCGCTCTCATCATAAACTACTGGTAATAAACGGCGTGAGACGTTTTCAAATTGATTATGTGTAAGATAAACCGTTTAGGATGTTATCTGCAGGTATTCAGCGCCTTCCACATATTTCTAATGACTAATTATTTACCAGACGACTAAACAGTTAATAAGTTACGTTCAATAATATTACTTTTAAGTACATTAAGATGTAAAAATTATCTAACTCCTATGATTATAACGGACTGCAATTTTGTATACGGAACTAAAAATAAAAAAAAATCTTTCATTAGCCAATGCGATGAACTCAACTTTAGAGTAGGTAATTTTCATCTCTCTTCTTTTTTGGCAACTTCTCGATGATGTCTATGATGTTAATGATGTCCATGGCCCATGGACCATGGGCGACGACAGTGACCACTTAAGCTGGCCATACACGATCAAGTATACTTGTCAAGTTTGCAGTTTGACTTGACGCGGCATCCAGTTCACATGCGATAGCTATATGGCCAGATAGCCATACTGTGACTGACGGTGTACTGGATGCCGCATGAAGTCCACTGCAAACTTGACAAGTATACTTGATCGTGTATGGCCAGCATTATCATTAAAGTAGTTCATCTGCTCGTTTCTTGGCTGGTTACATAAAAAAAACATTCCAAGTCAAATACATTACTTCGCAGTCTTTAAGAGCCCACGTAATCCTTAAGGTATTTTTAAGGATTTAATCTGAATTTAACTACAGTCCTTCAGTTTAATTCAGCCTTGCAATGTTTACATTATGTTTTAATGTTGAATGAAGTCCAATTAAGAAGTGATGTTAATCTTTTTAGTTGGTAAGGTATCCATGTCGCTTCGATGTTCAGATGTTAATGAGTGTCAATGACCTTATACGATCAGGTGAACATTTTCGCAAGATATTTTACATCTCAGATGGATATGGTTTCCTTTGTTATTATTATTTTAATTTTTTTAAAGGTTTAATATAGTATTTTAATATTTCAACGTGTAAAAAATAAATATATTTTTTGCATATTATGACAGCTCATGTAGTAATATTTACATACCTACATACAGACGTACACACCTACTTTCGATGTTAGTGCTAAGGTAAGGACTAACATTCAATGAAGAACATAATAAAATATGTATTTAAATGTAAGTAGTTTAGTTAAAACCATAACTTAAAGTTGCGTTAAAATGGTCACATTCTTTATTATATAAACATAAGAAGCACCAAGGTATTCGCCGACGCATTGCCGACTATAGTGAGGGATTACTACCTAATAAGGATATGAAAGCAAGTTAGCAACAGACCACGTAACAAACATTATTTGTATTTGAATACACAAAACAATACAATGCATGCAATACACGCTTATTACAAAACAAATACATCTCTGACATACTGTAATTCAAATGTTAATATAATTTAAATTAAAATGTCAACAATCTCACATATTATTATGCATGCATGTAAACGCGATTCCCCGTGTTCTTAGCGAAACAACCGTCGTTTCTCATCGTCATGTCTGTAAGGTCTGTATAAATATGAGTTAATTAAAAAGACATCCCATCACATGTGTTACTTTGTTCTCGCGACCACAATGGTGCCAATGGACTAATTTATTTTCTTCGCCGTATAGTTTTAATTCAGAGGAATGAACGCGGTGAATAGGGTGAGCACGAAACCTCCCCCCCCCCCCCCCGGGGGTTGCCCGCCTTGTCGTGGCGGGGGGGCTTAGTAACCGTGGACTGGTCACCCACGGTGAACCAAGAGGCTACCAGGGCCGGCCTGTTTGGGCTGCCGGCTGGCCCGAGGAGGGCGCTCCCAGCGGGCTGAACAAGTCCGCTGCGGATGCGCTTGGAGGTGGGACCGCAGAAGAAGAGGAGTGCCGGTATTACGGTGCGCCGTTCTCCCTATCTTCTGCGGCCGTGGAGGGATCGCAGGGGGAGAGGCGTGTTGGTATTGCGGTGCGCCACTCTCCCTACCCCCTGCGAGCTGGCGGGGCCGTTCCGTCGAAACGGCACTGGTGGGGCCGCAGAGGAAGAGGCATGCCGGTATTACGGTGCGCCGCTTGCCCTATCCTCTGCGGCCGAGGTGTGGTCGGTGGAAGAACCACAGACCAGATCTTCCACCGGGTACCAGTGATCTGGTACCCATGGCCTCCTAGTAGCAGACTCAGGGGGGGTTTGCTACAGTACTGGTGGACGCCGAGGAGGGAGGCGCACCTTACCATCTGGTGCGCCCATCGTGGAGGGCCTTCGGGCTTTCGCGATGGAGCCGCTTGTGGGCGGCTGCCGCTGGCGGGGTCGCGGATGTGTGCGAAAGCGTTCCCGTAACCCCGTCACAAGGCGGCGAGGCGGAAGATGGGGGGGTTTTTAGTGGGTATACCGTGGGTCTCATTAGCCTATACGGGAGTCCCACATAACCACTCGGGTACCCCCTGTGCCCGGGTGGTATGCGTAACGCATTTTCCCCCCCAGAAAAAAAATAAAAAAAAATAAATAAAAGGGTGAGCACGAAACATTAATCAACACTGTTTACAAATCTTTACCATTAAAATAAAATTTATTTGAACTAAAATTAGAGTTTGCAAACAGCATTCCGAATATTAAAAGATAATTCCCATTAAAAGATATTATATGAAGGATAAGAAATTTTTCGTATTTATTAAAATTAGTGTATTTTAATCGTTTATAACGATAATCACCAGTCAGCGCCCAGGGCCGACTGGTAGATAATGCCATTAGGCATTCAGTTTTTGCCCTTGTATACCCTAGCTTAAGGTGTTGCAAAAATTAAATAAATAAATAATTATCTAGTATTAACTTATTTTAGCACCACTGCAGAAGACGGGTCCCTTATCATAATTAAGAAGGCCTAGAGAGTTTAGCGACCCAAGTGTCGGAAGTTCTTATTACCCAACGATTCAATTTATAGTCCATATTTTGAGACAAAACTTATTTGATAAACAATCTTGGCTCTACTCTTCATTGAAATATTTTTAACGCATCCTGGTTGAAGAACTGATGATAATAAAATAAAAGAGCATCTGAATTTGAGTTGAAATGTCGAATTGTATCTTCTTAAAAATTCCTGTAACATAATCGCAAACAGTCATCACTGCGATTGGATCCAGATGCGCATGACTAGTTAATAGTGCCTAGACGAAAGAATGACATCTTTAATACATATTTTCCTGTGTTTCACGGGACCACTGGGAAATTTATTGAAAGCTTCCCAAACTTACCAGACCACAGCCAATGATCAGTGGCGTAGCTACTAGCTTCCCATAAGCAAGCCCTGTATCAATATTTACAAAGAGGGCCCCGCTCCAAATTCAGATTTTTTATATTCAAATTTTGGGACAAAAAGGGGCCCTAAATTAGCTGGTTTAGAGCGGCTGGCAATTTTTTTTTGGGCACTAAATTTTGAAATGTAGCAAGTACGTCAATAAAAGGGCGATTGGTTCGTCACTAAAAGAGGCCCGTTTAATTGGAACGAAGTTCCTTATCGCGCGTTGTGAAAGGGGGCTAGACGGAAAAAATTCTTACGAAAAGTTGTCACGACACTTTTTGCTATTTTACTTATGTTAGGGCCAAAGAATCTCAACAGCGTGATTCAGAAAGTTGTACAGCGCCATCTAGTTTCATATTGCTGAATCACACTGCTGAGCGCGTAAAACAATACTTAAATCGAAAGGAACTTCGTTCCATCCGGGTGTCCCTTGACACCTTTTAATTTTTTTTGATGTAGCTCATACGGTCATAGCTAGTGATTCAAAGCACATAAAATTATACATATAAATAAAAATAATTAGCTACCTACTTATTAAGATTATTTCTGTCAAAGTGAACCAAATCCGAAATAAATAAATGTAGTGTTTTACATATCATTTAGGCACAGCTAACAGGAACTAAACAACCTCTACGCTGGAAATTCAGGAATAAAAAATATTTTTTTAAATATGCTTATCCTACATAGCGAAATCTGTTTGCCACAGTCCCTGAACCAAACCAAACGGCCAAAATTAAATAGAAATCTACTGGAATTATAACCAAGAATAGCGTCTAATTTCGTACCCCTCAATTTGGTTAGTAATGAAATTACGCCAGAAGAAGTCATTCCAACGGAGTATCTTTTCTTATGCGCAATTATACATACGTGATATCAATACGTATTCGTGTAACTTACATGTAATTTGTAATTAATTTTATATAACAAAATAAAACCACTGACCATATTGGGAAAATGTAGAGACTTCAGTATCTGATTAGTGTCAATTACATATTGTAAAACTGTAAAACCTTATTTAGGCTTAAAAGAAAAAAAAATTAATTAAAATCTTATAAAAAATCCTTTAGTAAGACGGATTTTGTAATCCTATTGTAAGCTTAAAATCTTTGTTTTGCGATTTACTTACCTCAGCTTCTTAAATGATTTATAAGAATAATAAAAAAACAAGTGCTGAAAGTTTATCCTAATTAAGATGGCTGAGAGTACAAAAACGAGTTTGAATAAATTCTTTTCGCACTGCCTTATTGGGCAACGCTGACTTGACTTAATTACAGCGTATTTCGAGATGTACAGCGGGATTCATATTACAGTTTTTGTTTTATTTTAAAAGTTTCTTTTCTAATCTACAAATGACAAAGTTTTGGAATATTTGATTATAAAGTTACGGTCACTTGTTTTGCACACGCTGGTTTTTTCTTCATTCATTTCACTTTTAATTGCTTCTTTCCACTAATCATGAACCAGAAATAATAGATAAATGCATAAAACAGGGATTTTAAAATTACATGGAAGCCTTCAGAAAATGTTCACGAACGAGTCTTCTTTTAGAGGAAGCTCGTCTGATATCAATCGAAGAGTGTTACCTGAAAAGTAAAGAAGTATTCATAGAAACAGGTGTTGATTTGCAGATCTAAAGTACTCTATCATGGGTAGTGCAGCGATATGAGCGATAATGAAATTTCTCTTTGAGGTAGGAGGAAGAGGTGGGATCATTCAAAATAGAGTTATTACATTTTATCGTATTTTTACCGTGGCTTAATGTGGTTTAATGTTGGATGCTTCGCGCGCATGGATATCGAGTTTTTACTATTAGACATTAGATGATGCCTGTGGCTTCGCACTCGCGCGAACATATCGATTTTTTACAAATCCTGTGGGACCCCTGAACTTTTCCGAAATAAAAAGTAGCCTATATGTTAATCCAGGGTACAAGCTATGTCCATTGCATATATCAGCCAAATCGGTTTAGTAGTTGTGGTGTGATTGAGGAACAAACATTCAAACATCTTCACAAACATTTATAATATTAATACATAGTTAATAGGATAATCGGGTGTTTCCGTTATATTCTAGGTCTCAGAGTTACGTAAAAACTAAGACTTCACGTCCTAAAAACGAGTGTCATAAAACAGTGTGCCATTCCAGCTTTTATTTCACTTTTCAGAATAATTTCTTTAGACATCTAAAAAGGACTTTCCATTCGGGTACAATAAATAAAGCGAGGTTATTAATTATATAGAAACGTATACTCACCTACTTAAGATTTGCAAGAAGCTAATGCTATAAAAACTAAACTGTCTCTATGTAGAGTGACGCTAAAAACTTTAATATGATATCAAAATTGCAGTTTTTAATGAAGAAAGTGAAAAAATAATCTTATAAAACAAGTTTGCTAATTGCTCTACTGATCTCAGCGATAAATTAGTATTTTCTTTACGCGATAAATTACTATTCTATCATCTAATATTCTTACTCACAATGTAAAGTTACATGAATAGGTTAAAAATATTCAGTTTGCGTTTAATTAAACCTTAACATTTCTAAAATTATTAATGCTACCAAACAGTTTTACTCTGTAGATTGGCACGAAAATAATTATGTATTTCATCGTGACGCTGTAAGTAATATTAAATTTCCTTATGATTAATATATTTAGACGTAACCCATGTCGCACGGATGTCTCGTATTAAATTGCGTGATGCGTCCTTTGAAACTACAAACGCAACTTTACCTATGTGTTCGTATCAAAGCTTTGAAACTATAATCTCGCCCCTAACGATACGATGGACATAAATAACAACTCTTCTAGTATTCGATATAAATGGCGTCTTAGAAGTATTTTGCTTTTATTTATAACACTTTAAGAACAGAACTTTGATGTAATATTTACGATGTTTGATTTTTATGATAAATTACTACATAATTTGAATTAGGAAGTAAAATGGTGATTTGTTGTATATTTTGAATGTTAAATTAATGAAGCTAGAGATGGCAAAGCTTAAAGTGGTGTATGAATTAAGGTAGGCAAGAGAGAGAAGAGAGAGTAGAATTAATATTGATACAAAGATAATATTTATTAAGATCGAAACTTCAAAAAGTACAGTTTAGTCAGATAAATTATTGATTTGATTTCCGGCCTTAACATAACACTTACACAAAAGTTCTTTCTAGTTCTAAGGGTGACAACAATGAGTAAAACAGTCAGAAATTTTCTATATTTATAATGCAATAAATTAATTAGGTACTTATTCGTCTAATTCGTCACGATTATCATACCATCATTACAGACCTTGACCATAACTGACCAGACCATACCTAGTTAGGCTATAGCCTCCTCTTACAATAACGAATACAATTATTGAGATGGTTTACTTTTCGTTACAATGGCTAGATCGGAGATTTGCTTTTTGGTTTCATCAAATTAATTTTGTTTGTGTTGTCAATGACGTCATTACAAATGTTTGCTAAACTCCTATAAATACCTAATTAATATTTTTTCTTTTACATGAATAAAAACAGAAACTCACTGTAACTACATAATGTAACATATACATACGAACGTATCTTACATTACTGTGTGTATATGAATCACGGGCTCTGGTCAATGTATATATTAGAATGTTATATTTTTAAACAATATGTTTTTACAATGAATCGAGAGCTGAATATTAATAATTATGACGTGGATCATATGTTATTCCTTGTAAGACATTAATATATTGATGAGATTTCAGTCACACACTAAGCTTAGCGGGAAGAATAAATACTCTCAATTTTAAATAACGCCAGTGACTGCTCATTTTTATTAAAATGCCGGCCGTCGTGAGCAAGTCACGTAATGCATTTTTAGGGTTCCGAAGAAAAATTAGAACCCTTATAGTTTCGTCATGTCCGTCCGTCTGTCCGAAGCAAAGCGCCGAGACCAGTGCTAAAAAGCTGTAATGTTATTAAAACTCCAGTCGTAGAATAAAATATTGAAAAACATTTTTTTTCAGGGTAACTCCCCTACTGAGGTAACGTGAGTGTGTATAGTGTGGGGTTGAAAAGGTCTTCTAAAATTATTATGGGTCTTCTAAAACTATTTTTGTTATTAGAGGTCCGTTTGCGAAATATTTTGCCTTTAAGTGCTAATTTTTGTTAGAGTCAAGTGTCTCCCGCCCTGCTGGCTAAACGGTTGTAGTTGGACAAGCGAAAAAATTCTCAAAAATAGGTTATATGATGAATTTAAAAGGAAAAATATCACGGCTATGTTATCATAAATATTTAATGATAATAATGAGTAATCTATACTATTATTATAAAGAGGAAAGATTTGATTGTTTGCATTGAATAGGCTCCGAAACTACTGAACCGATTTGAAAAATTCTTTCACTGTTGGGAAGCTACACTATCCCCGGGTGACATAGGCTATATTATATATCAATTATTTTTTTTACTATTTTTCCCGAAGCGAAGCTAGGGCGATTTCCTAGTAGTCAATAAACGTTCTACTTCGGAACCCTACATTGCGCGTGGCCTGATACGTACTTGCCCGGTTTTTCACTGTAAATTTGATAGCTGCCACAAAACATAAATTTTGTGTTCAAAGTGATTTTTGACTTCTTTATTCACATGAATAAGTATCACTTCCCTTTAATTAAACCGAATGTATTAATTAATGACAAGTAAACAAATGTTGTTTAAACTGGTTTCTGTCTGCAATATCAAATCGCTATTTCCACAGGAAATATCGTCCCGTCTCAAAATATATCTTTAAAATATGACTTCACCGACTTATTGTCTGACATTTCTACTGGTAAACTTCAGAACGAAATGAATATCTCTACATTCTTACACTGCCCAACACCTGTACTATAATAGGAGTACCTATCCGTATGTCATCGGAAACATGCAGTTACAATAATAAAATTATTGTCACATTACTACGATTCAAATAATAATCAAATAAATAATCAAACTGGGGTTTATTTATTTATTTATGTACACTTTATTGACCACAATATAACAATATTAACGGTCAAATGGCGAGCTTAATGCTAATGCATTCTGTACCAGCTAACCATTAGGTTAAACAAAAAAAACCACGATGAGCGCTAAAAAGAAAAAGAAAAAAATAGCTAATTGAATTCAATAATAGATATATACATAAATACATAAAAGTTTTATAATACCCTTCGCTCTACTTGTACTTATCTTATTACTGAGTTTCAAGTTGTTTTTATTCCAGCATAATTTTCTTGTATATTTAATCCTATTAAATAACATGTTTCTTTTAGTAAAAAATCTGTTATTACCCTTAAAGATGACACATCGTTAAATCAAATCCTAAATTAAATGCGTACCGATTAAGAATTCTCTACAACTAATCCATCACCAACCGAAAAACACAAGTTTAGTTTGATGGATAATAACAAGAAGCATGTTTTGAAAATCACGTAAATCATTGATCCAGAATATATCTACAAAATAAATATTTATTTCTTTCAAATTAATCCTCGTTCGTTGGTTGTTTGACAACGTGCCACATATTATATTAAAATATGATATCATCTCTGAGAAGGGATTAGAGTTTCACAAGTTTACCAAAATTAAATAATCTTGATCTTTCGGGTTAACGGAAATGACTACAACTCTGGAACGTAATTTAATTATAAATCAGACTAATTAAAAGCGACGCTTAATGCTTAAATGTTAAATTTAAGTACATAAGTAGATAAATTTACAAAATAATGTTAAATAATTTAGCTAATATTATTTTGGGTAAGTAAATAAACTGTATGTTATTAGAATTAGAACTACAACAATGCAGTGTAATGACAAAAACGAACAATAAAAAATAAAAGCATTATTTTAGATATTATAAGTTTATGGAATTCCAATTAATTTAACTTACAAGCTTGTAGAAACCTATGTACATCTCTAAAAACACTTCTAAAGAGAAAATTTATATTTTCTATATTGTTTTTTAATCTATACTTCTATACTAGAATAATATTATAAAGAGGTAAAGTTTGTGACTTTATGAGGTTGTAGGCGGTCTTTGGATCTACGGAACCGATTTTAATAATTTTTTACCAATAGAAAGCCACATTATTTCTGAGTGTCATAGGCTATCGGACTTTTGGGAATTCATCTCTATGAAAGGGTAAATCTATATGAGTTTGAAGTCACTTCCATACAAACCATCTTCGTCAGTTTTAGAGTTATAAATATGAAAATTTTTATGTGACTTTATAGTTATGAACAAAAGTTAACTTTAACACATTTTTCACAACACCAGCCAAATGTGACAACAGTACTCCCACACATGGCCCAACCTGTACTTTATATAGGGTTAAAATCTTTTGTGGTGTGAAGTACCGCCGCACCTTTGCTAGGATTCTAAGCTTCCTACCAGATACTTTAGATTTTGATGCAATGAACCATCCAAGGTTAAGGTTAGAGGATATCTCAATGCCCAATAACTGAAGACGATCGGTGTATTCCAGGAATTCAATCTGAGGAGTAGGAGAGTCAAGACGAACGGACTCCTTGTGTAACTTGCGTGCTATGAAAATACCACCAGCATTATATTATCATCTGCATATACCGAGATGCAATAGTCTTTTTTTGTTTCGAAAACAAGACTTTTTCAATTCTCTTCTCTATTCCTATTCATTATACTTGCAACGATGGCTGCCTTCACCTAGATCGACGTCCCCGAACAAAGACTTCTTAAGAAAACCCCAGACATTTGTATGAAATTTATCTAAGGGCCTATAGAATATGGACCGAATTCAGTTTTGAGAGGAATATTACGCCTTTTAGGCCGAGTCATCCCTAACGGCCTTTGTCCAATATACTAAACTTTCATAGACTGGATTCGATGGATGGAAAGGTTAATTCGTGTCATGTTTACAATGTTAATGAAGAATAATTTATATACAATGTCTACACACGTATATGCCTTCTACAGTTTGTTACTTAATGTTAGGTTAGGTACCTAAAAACAATCCTATTAATATTATAAATGTGAAAGTTTGTGAAGATGTTTGGTTGTTTATATGTTTGTTCCTCAATCACGCCATAATTGCTTAACTGATTTGGCTGAAATTTGGAATGGAGATAGCTTCTAGCCTAGATTAACATATAGGCTACTTTATATCCCGGAAAAGTTCAGGGTTTGTAAAAAATCGACATCCACGCGCGCGAAGGCATGGGCTTCATTTAACATCTAATATTATGTATCCTAATCCATCATTCTACATAATTATAGGTGCACTTTATTTTTATGTGGTTCTATAAATCTAATTTAATTAATTATCTAAATTAATTAATTAATTAAATAGCAGTGATAGTCTAGCGATTAGAACGTTGGTCTTCCGAACGCGGGGGCCCAGTATCAAATCCTGGCACACGCCTGTAATTTTTAAATATTATGTGTGTATTACAAATTAATTATCACTTGCCTCGGTGAAGGAAAACATCGCGAGAAAACCTGCACACGGGAGAATTCTCCATGAAGTTCTCAAAGGTGTGTAAAGTCTACCAATCCGCACTTGGCCAGCGTGGTAGAGCAGCAGTGGGACAATTATGGGTTGTTGTTTGTTTCGAAACCACTTTACCGCGGGTGAAGCCGCGAGCAAAGGCTAGTTTTAAATAATTATAGGTTGATTATTGAAATCTGGCGCGTACAACACAAAGACTAGTTGCCATTGTGTATATTATTGTATATATTATAATATATCTGTATATTCTACAACATTTCTTATGGATGTCGTATTGAAAAGACATTACAAAAAACCGATTATGTGCAACAGCGCACATACGTCACACGGTGACGTCAAGCCAACCTGAATCACGCTATCGATGTTTTTTATAATACATCAGTTGCATACATGTCATGTCTCCCTTGCACATGGAAAAGCTAAGCTTGCGTACAAGAGAGTTAAAATAGTTAAAGTCGGGCATTTTTAATTTTAGATTTTTTTTTTAAACTGGTCGCATTCCCCTCCAGCATCAGTTCATCTACAAGATTAAATCAAAATAAATCAAGAATGAGATTAATTAACGAAATGTAAGGATTAATCGTTTTTAATTAATCATTGGAAAAATAGGTTAGTTTAACATTTTGAAAACATAATTTATTAAATATACCGAGACGCTAATTAAGTAACTCGAAACTATTTTGATGCACCTTTATGACAACATACGTACTAGGTCACTAATTTGTTATTGCCAAGTATCGTATCCTTTCTAATTTTCTACTCATATTAATCACGTTAAGTTTAGGTCGAGATTATCATCCAATTATTACGCTTTGAAAGCTACTTAATACATAATGCTGATCATAAAACCGATTAACCATTAGAATATATCGCACCCTCAGTGGAAAAAAAGGTATAAGTCGTCTTACGTTACATTTTAGTTATTAATATGATTGGAAAGAGGGACAAAAGCTGCATAAGTTAATTTTTTTTCAAATTTTTATCATTAATCTTGACGGTTTTAAATCCTAATGTAAATTCCTTTGACTACTTACTCATATTTTAACAGTTGTTTTGTTCTCCTGTAAAATTGCAATTTTCATCTTATGCCTTTTTTCCACTTAAGGTGCGATATTATTCTCGTCGCCCTACTTAGTTATCATCGCATGTAGAAAAATTGCCTATACTAAATACAATAATATTGAAAAATAACGAATAAATACTTGTGGGAGTGCACGCATTGTCAGTGATTTTTTTTCTTTTGTCCCACCAGAGATGGATACATACATATAAGTATAAAGACTCGAGAACAAACTTTACAGGTCTACAACGATCGGGCATCGAACCCGGGTCCCTTTGCTCAGCAGAGACAGAGTTAAAACTAAACTTTAGAAATTGTTGGATAAAAGTATTATATTTTCTTTTAATTGGAAATAGGTGGGGTGATACCTAGATAGATGATATATTTAAATGTTTTGAATTTATACCATAGCTTATAGTCCACCAGCAAAATTGTCAATATCCTGAGTGATTTGCGTGGTAACAAACATAACGCATTCCAATAACAAAAGTAATTTCTCTAAGCAGAATAACTTAGAAAACTAATAGAGCAAATATCGTGCGTTGACGTTGTGCACACATGTTGCGAAACATTAATAGAACGTAATTGTAGCAAACACGTATCGCGGCAGGTAAGTGAAGTAATCCAACTAGCTAGCGGAGCTTTGTGCCCCCAAAGTGGCTTATGTACTGCAAGTACGTCTTGCCAGGGCGGGTAATAGTCGAGCTACGTACATTTACAAGTCTCGAATGTGGAGCATTCGGTGGGCTAGCGGCGATGCCTCCGACAAAAAATCAGTTTAAGTTCTACACGAAGGCGCTACGGTCGTGCGCGCTCCCAAAGACGCCAATACACACGCGGGTTCGTCTCGAACTCGATCGCGGCGCAACTTCGCTAACTTTCAATCAAATTTAAAAGTTCCTCCCAACTCGTTGCACCCCAAATGAACTGTCAACAGAACCCACAGTGAAAAGTGTCCTATTTGTAGCCGGTATGTAAGTTAGCAACATATGGCTGAGGACCGAGGTCCGGTCGTTAATCAAGTTGATAAGTCGTGCCGACTCGATGATAGATTCACGATAGTTGGGCACGTGTGTTCCTATTACGTCTGGAGGCTCACCGTTCACCTCAATTATTTGTCGTCTCACACTTGCTTAGAGCGGATTATTTTCGAAACCGTACATACGACTATGAGTCACGATACCATAAACAACTTTTAAACTAGGACTACAATCACAAAAACTCCGCATATAACTTGCCGTCTGTTAATCTAGTAGGTATAAACGTATGAAGTATCTGTAGCTACTAAAGAATAAACACGGCACGCTTTGTCTCTGCTTCGTTTAAATCTACACTTGGTTAAAATCACAACTCTGCCAGTAATAGACCGAAAACGCAATTTAATCTTCAAACAAATACATAGGTATGCGTACACAGAACATATGCTACACATTGCCTAAAGCCAACGAATAAGCTAAATGTTTATTAAAGATCTATTCTAAGTTATGGACGCGATAGATCGTAAATTACGAGTGGTTACGAGGTTATTGTAAATATATTAGGGTAAAATTATACTCATAGAAAGACGCTTATGTTCTGAAAAACCACAAGATCGGAATAGATTACTCACAAAAATATCATTTTAAAACATTAATCACATTTAGCAACGTACCTGCTGTTGCAAATGTCCGTCGGTCATTAGACAATCTTCATTTAGCGAACCTTTAATGTAAGAATCTTTAGATGTTACTGATGTCGTTAACATCTGCTAACCACAATCACTCATTGGAAACCATAACTAATTGATTCTGAACTTTAAACAAAGCTCATAACGTGCATAACACACTTGTAAATTTTCTTACAGCTAAAATTGTACCGATACTAATAAATCAAAATAATAAAATAACCTACCGATAACTGACATCCGAAACTAATTTGCGCTTAATCCCCAATCACAACATTTCATCTAACCTTTAAACGTATGATTGATTTTATAGTAACAAAAAAAAGAGGAAACCACTTTTTAATATGTAGTTACAAATTGAATATTACTAGGTCAATCACTTGTCTTGCAAATGATGTTTCTTAATATTACCGTAAGTCCTCTTTTTCATTCATTTAGACTGGTACTTATCACTGCGTAATTTTGAAGAGGATTTAATAAATTGGCCATCCTGAAATAATGTTTTTCCTGTATGAAAAAACATTCAAACCAAAGCTCCATTACAAATATTTGTTTGTACTCGTTTTGTTATTGCGCAAGACATTAAAAATGATCGTGAAACCTACTTCTAAATGAGTTGGCCGATTGAGCCAATATTAACACAATATTTTGATCAAATAAAGTGGCTCTCCCGATTCTTTTTTTAACGATACGCATCGGAAATGCCTTTGGTATTACTGATTTCCACGGGCGAAAAAGTACTCAGTGGTTTATTTGCTTAACGTGGGCTAAACTGAAAATAATTCAAAGCTATAATGAGATCTGAAATTGTCACGTCCAGCTAAAAGCATAAAGGACAACATGTTAATTTAGTTTATGAAAAAAGATGTATGAGTATGTATGATGTACATAATATGTATCCCACTATTTTCATGTAGGTATGCAAGTAGCTTTGGAGGTGAAATTATGTATACTGATAATGCCAGGAACTAACTTAATATCGCGCTCTGCACGCGGCTTTAATCTCGTTTTCCGAGATAATAAGTACCTTAGGGAAAATATTATAAGATACTAGGAAATCGCCCTCACTTCGCTTCGGGAAAAATAGTAAAAAAATATAATATAGCCTACGTCACCCGGGGATAGTGTAGCTTCCCAACAGTGAAAGAATTTTTCAAATCGTTTCGGTAGTTTCGGAGATTATTCAATACAAACAAACAATCAAATCTTTCCTCTTTATAATATTAGTATAGATTATATTTTACTATTATATTATTAGGATATTGATCCTATTCCAGAGCACGGTCTACCTGTGTGCTTTTCACGAAAATCCGTTCAATAGTTTTTTCATGATAGAGTAACAAACATCTTCACAAACTTTTATATTTATAATATTAGTAGGATTATCGTCAGGCATTGGACCTTTCCACCGTATACCCTATAAAAAATTGGTTCAAAATTGTAATACAAATCTTCCCGGCATATACGGTGTTATGGTCGAATTTCGCAGTGGTATTACGGCGCTAAAAGTTCTAAAACATCTGCGGTTCATACAGTTTGATTACACAAATCGACAAATAGGACGGAGCTTCGAATTGGATTATTTAAGCTTGATTACACCTAAATAGTTCATGAATAATAGTGGCTAGTGAAAAGCAGCTTGGCCAGTTGTTGTTCAGAATCAGTAAAAATTACTTGTGATTTGTTTGGATGTTCGATTCATTTGTATAATAATAGTTTAATATAAAAAAAATACATTATGTACCGATTTGAAGATATTCTGTAGCATAATCATGTATTCCTTCTAAGAAATGAAGAACTTTTAGAAAAGTTATTACTTAGAAATATATATCTAAGCACATTTGAAATCAGGTTAATAGTGTCGGATTTACATTAAAACTGGAATGGACACGTTGCATTTTACTTTAAGTTGCATCTAGTACAATAGCTGCAAGATTATGCAGAAGTATTGTGAGCTAGGCCAAATATAATTGCAAGCCAAGTTTCTATTGTGTGGAATTTGAAACTTTTCGTATAACCACGATACGGTCTATGAACACCGAGTTTTAAGTTAAAATTTATATTTATTTTGTTGACAACTAACTTAAATGGTATTACAAACCATCGCAATACTTATTACAACGTTTTTGTAAATATCACAGATATTTGAAATATTACTTAATTTTGACTATGAATAAACTTTTTTTAAGGAAAATGAACGTGTCTTCCACGAATTTTCATGAAGAATCTCCAAAGAAAAAAATTAAGGGATAGGGTTCCCCGTTGCATGTTTGAGACAATCAAGAAGAATGAATAAAATATGTTTGCGATAAAAACGAGTAATGAACTGAAATTTCGGATACGAATTACGATACTATTTGTGAACGTTCGACAAGGATTACTTTGTCTAAAGTGTAATATTATATTATACTAGCTGACCGGGTGAACTTCGTATCGCCTAACAATCATATTAAAAAATAGGGGTTGGTGTTAGGTTAAAGTTTGGAGTTGTATGTATTTTTTAATGCCACATTATAAAAAAATAAAAATTTTGTCCAAAAAATAAAAATAAAATGTTAAGGGTGAACAACCCTTATCACTTAGGGGTATGTAAAATAGATAGTAGCCGATTCTCAGACCTACTGAATATGCATATAAAATTTCATAAAAATCGGTCAAGCCGTTTCGGAGGAGTATGGTAACTAACATTGTGACACGAGAATTTTATATATAAGATAAAACATTATTCTTCGTAGATATGACTCCTACGTTCTAATTAAGACTCAGTTTCTAAAAGAAGATCCCAAAACTTTTCCCAAAAAGTTGTCACCCAAACCGTATGCCCACCATATGGAGGAAAATCATGAATAGGCAATCCTGAGTGTTTCTGATCACGTTCCGTCCTTTGGGCTACGTCCAAACACTTTCACTGAAACTTTGGTTTCAAGTTAATATAAACTTTTCATTGAAGTATTATTACTAGCGTATAGAACCGACACCACGAACACCATGCATGTCCCAATGCATTGGCGCCACGTGGCTTCAATCTTCAATGGATTCGTTCGATTTTGAAAGGAGAACGGGGGCTCAATTTTGAAAATTGAACCTCCCGGGTGGGACACACATTTTATTCGAGATGTCTGTTCTATGACATTATACTTCAATCAATGATATTATATGTATAAACTTCAATGAAACTTTTACTGTTTTGACGTACGCTTGCAACTTTTACGTTAACTTAAAGAAATATGATACAAATTGTAAAAAAACTATGTTAATGTTTAAACTTAAATACTATTTGCATTTTTGTGTTTATGCCAAAATGATCTAATTGTGAGAGAAAAACGTCAAAAAGACAAAACTCCCTACAATTTTGAACAAATTTTGTAACAAAAATCTAATCACATGTTTTTTTCAAGAACTCCATCTCCCGTCGGCACATTTTTTGCGTAATTAGAGCTCATGAATTTAAACTTAAATGAAGAAACCATTAAAGTCAACCATAAAATCAGGACAAAACTTAATAAAGCCAGCTCACAAAAAGCAACTTCTTTCAAATGATAAATTAAGTTATATAATAATTTTCAACTCATTTCATCGCAGATGGCGGTCTCATCTTTGTACTATATTATATAAATAAGGTTATACTGTATATAAGTAATACAATCAAATTTACATATTACCCCATGCTCTAGTTTCTACCGTTGTGTAACTTATTCATGAAAAATAGGGATTTCATCAAAAATTCCCGCTCTGCACTTCAAATTGGAACATAATTCGATTTCACATTGACAATGTAAATAATATTTTAATTTCTTTAATAGTTAATACACTTACTTTAATTATAGGTTCATGCACATCTTCTTCGAATAAAAAACTAAAACTAAAGTTAGGCCAAGTGCGTGCATTAATTAAAAAAGTGTTTTATCTTTACATTTAAATATTTATATACGTACTTACATAATAGTTTGTAGCAATAATCATTAAACTGATTGTGAGATGATAAGTTCAAAATTAATAGAACTTGTACATTGGTTGGAGGTGCGGCATAGAAGATACAAGTTTCTTGTTACGACATAAAGCAGCTGGATTTATGTTCTGATATTTGCACAATACTCTATTTAACGTTTGACATGAACATAGGCACAACAAATTGCACACATAGCACAAACATCGCGGCGTCGCTTTTTGATTCTACAGATACTATGTTTCCTTTTCAAAATGTCTACAATTTATTTGGTTGTAATATAAATAAAAATATTCCCTGAATAATTACTAGATTATCTTCAGGCATAAATGTACCTAAGATATTATTTTCAATAGCCTATTTACAGGGTAATGGTTACCACTATCCATGCGCGTTCATAACGGCACAAGAGTCACCGACGCATTGCCGACTAAAATTTATTTTCTAATTTTTATAACAAAATATGTATCTAAATCTCTCAGATAGTTATGATATTTATAGTTATTTAAATCTCTTTATTCACATAAAAACATCAAATTACGGCCAAAACAACTTTCAAACTTTATTTCCGTTAAGGAATTGAATTTTCAAATTCACCCTTTTATTACGCCGCTATAAACTCATTTCCTAAGTTTGACCCCACTAAACAAAGCGTTAGTGAAAACCTCGTTTATTTTACAGGAGATTTACCGAATGGGATTCAAACAGACTAACCAACATTTTGTGTAGAAAAATAAAAATAAGAAAATAAAAATTTTACTATTACAAAATTTGGTTTTTGCAAAAAAGTTATGTCATATCTAGCACCCAGCTACCTCTATGTAGTGAGTGATTTCAACGGCATATTACTCAAATAGGAAACGGAACGTTTCTAATTACAACTAACAATATTTAATGTACATACGTACAGTATTTACAGAATACAGATTCAACCCAATACCGGTCCACTAATTGTAAGACTTCTCACCCTAACCGAGAACGATTGAAGCTTTCTCTAATCTGCTCGAATCACGAATGTAGAATGGAGAATATGAGAATCAAAATTCAAACAATCAAAATCTCATGTTCATAACTACTCTGAGTTAATCTAATAATATTATACTGGATCGTTTGTCAATTTGGTATTTGATTATGAATAATAATACTACTACTAATACGCATTGTATACGCAATTACGCATGTGCTGATATGTGGCAATGATCACTTACCATTAGGCGGCCTGTCCTCGTTAATCTCTCTAATACCAACAAATTATGATCTAAAAACATTGTTTTCGCATTAGCCGAGGATAGCAGCTAAGTTGTTTATAAAGTAACCGTATATAAAGTTTTTTGACCTCTCGTCAAATCCTTGTACACTAAGAAAGTTTGCCAATTTTTTTGTACTACTCAGCTGCGTGTGGAGTGTAATATCTCGGCATTAGAATTATGTTTGGTAGAGAATAATACTGTTGCCTCGAAGTTTGGACATTTAAGAGCTGGGAGATTGATGACGGGGAGGTCGCCGCCAAACTTGTCCGACTATCTATAATAGTTGAACTTATACGAATACAAATTAATTTTAAACAATAACCGAGGTCTAACAAGGAAGCCTTATAATGTTTTGAAGAAGTTTTATACACTGTATTTATACGAGAATATAAATATGATGTGAAATTAAATGAAAAATCTTTATTTACGGCTTTTCATTACAGCATTAGGAAAACATAAACATATAAAAAAAATCAACAAAACAAAGAGTGTAAATAAATTGAACAAAACAAAAAAAAAATGAATAGAAACATTAGGAACATACAATTTTATTAATTGTAAACTATACTATTTAAAAAAGATCTGTGCTGCATTATAAAGCCGTAAAAAGGACCGAACTCAGAGAAAGCCGCGATAAGAACGGCACTGGTTTTCAGTTCGGACCATTTAAATAACCATTAAGAGTAGTTGGACCGACTGCGTATTTATTTACCGGTTCATTTGTGCTATGTCTATATCCAATAAGCTAAATGAAGATACCAGCGAGGATGTCGCCCCCGTCCTGGCCCCGAAAGCCCCAGAACTATTCCTAATTAAATTAAATCATGATAATCTATACTAATATTATAAAGAAGAAAGATTTGATTGCTTGTTTGCATTGAATAGGCTCCGAAACTACCGAACTGATTTGAAAAATTCTTTTAATATTGGGAAGCTACACAATCCCTGGGTGACATAGGCTATATTATATTTTTTTTACTATTTTTCCCGAAGCGAAGCGATGGCGATTTTCTAGTAATATATAAATTATAAAATAAATAGAATTTAACTTATGTTAATGAAGAATAAAAATATGGAATAAAAGGATCAGATTACAAATTGAATATTCGGAAGGCGGAAAAGACGCAAATGAAAAATTCGAAGGCTGAAAATGAAAGTCTTCATGTAGGCTTCTTTAAATCCTCGGTAATAAGGGTTCAAAATTGAAGAAGGAAGAAAGGGAAATGTTTTTATTTGGAGATTTATAAAATGTTTTTATAAGAAACGACCTTTTGTAATTTTAAACAGAAATTCTCGTGATTTACCAAAATTATTCTCAGTACTTCTAACGACTGCTATAAACACATCGATAGAGTGTCTTGTTTAATTAGTTTTAAAATAAATTGCAGATCGAAGAGCTATTCCATGGTGGAGTGGCCCTGTCAGTGTAGATCACTGTCTGGTCAGGTTGCGGCTAACTCACTAACTCCAATCAGGCTACAGTTAACCCAGATGCATGTTTTACCGCTCAAACATCAAGTCGATCCTCAGTCAATTAACGCATATAAAGCGTGCAATCTAAACTTCAATTTAGATTTATCTTGCACATCTTATTTACCTCTAGGTACTATTATATATTCTATGCTATTTATACGTAATAGTTAGTCTATCAGTCTATAAGTTTGTCTGTCAATTTTGCCATTTTAATAGCGTCAACATACCATACAATTATTATTTATTTACTTAACTTATTTACTATCGTTCATTAGTGCAATTCATTGTTTCAGAAATTATTGCTATCATTCTATTCAGACTCACCGCCGCGGGCCGCGCCGCTCGGAGCCGATGATCAATAACTTTATTACAGCAAATTAATAAGCACAAGATAAATAATTATAATCAATAAAATATACATAACATATTAAACTTTTAACATCTCAAACACTTTATACAAAAACATTTAAGCTGCAAAAGATTCTTACGATTTTTTATTTTATACCAATATTATGAAATTTAAAACATCAACTACTAAATTTAATATACATAAAATAATTCGGTACCAGTTACGTATATTCACGGCAATAAATTCAGTAGACAAACCTAAATAATAAGTCCTAATCTGGGCTGTTCGAAAGCTCGTTTCAGATAGCATTTAATGTCTCGTCTCGTCAACGAGATCTCCGTGAAGATAATAAAGTTATTTAATGAAGTTCCATCGCATCGTTTCCACATAAAACCGGATTACTGTACAGTACTTTGTAGTTGAAAGATTAATGTGTGCCCTTTGTTTCCATACATCTAGTTTAAAATATCTTTGTCTATGCTCTATGCAATATATAGGTTGAGTAAGTGTTTGCAGAAAACTGTGCTGTAATAACACTTTTTTTTATTATGTCAATAAGCCTACTTAAGTAACGTTTTAAGAATCCATTATTGTCTTGAAGACACTCATATTATTATCTGAATCCAAGACGCAGGCAAGTATTTCCAATACTTTGGAGTATAGGAATAAGCGAAGCAAAGCTCTTCGTTCATACTTACAATTCACAATAATATCTTATAATGTGGTAAGGTTATGGAAAGGCTATGGAAAGGGAATTAAATAATACAATTTTTACAATTCCTGCGTAAACTCCGTAAAGTATCATAATACATAATATAATTATCCTATGTGACGATGCGATGCTGATGCGAGAGACTTTGAAGATTGGACTAAAATGATGCTTCCCTACTGAGCCCGCCCATGCATGGTAGCCACAAAACTTACTTTTACTTTTTTTATTTTCAAATAAGCAGATTGCCCTCAGTACCTGTAGTACGGTTGCAGATTATATCCCCAAAAATAAAATCAGTAAGGTTATCTACATGAGTCTAGACATTAAATTATTTCCAAATGGCATGCTAAGTAAAACATACAATAATAAACGAGATAAACCTCGTATAAATTAGAGATATAGTCTAGAGATATTAGTCTTAAAATAATAAATATCATACTAACACAGATATCACACACTATAACTCACCAATGTAGCGTAGATAAAAGACTTCCCTCCGCTTGTAGAAAATCTATTTTTCAACACCCTTGCTCATAAATTGGTTTTTATCACATGGCTTTTACACTCATAAACCATGGTATTAAACACTTGTGCTTTTTTTTCTTGATCGCACTAGTGTTTTATTTTATATTCCATCAAATTAAGTTTGTACCTTGCTGAAAGATATTATTTATGTATTCTATTTGCTCTTAACTTAGCCGGGTTATAGTTTTATTTTTAAATTTCGGAAAAAAGTTGACTTAGACACGTTTCGTTTCAACATAAGACTAAAAATAACACTATTTTTGTAAAAAAAAGAAGTGTACCACCTAGAATATGATAAATTTTCAACAACTTATTTACTTTAATTAATAATTCAACGTGAAACTAATTCATAAATACATAAATATTAGATTTTTTACATTTTGCCTTTTGGCTGTTTAGCGTAATTGTTCGTGCCTACGCTCCAATCTGCGCGCGCATAGCTAACACACCGCGCGCAGAAAAAAAAATATCAGCGCGGAGCGCGCCATTTTTAACAAACTTTCCGTCTGGTCTGTGAGCATTGTTTGTTTATTTGAGTACGAATAATTTGTTTTTTTACTCGTAAGTGTGTTGAAAAACGTCGTATGACACACGTGAGGTTTGGTCATTACACTCTCGGTTTTCTTGAAGCACTCGCCTTCGGCTCGCGCTGTGCAATATCACCTCGAGTGTAATGACCAACATACCACACTTGTATCATAATGTACTATTACAGGAGTGAAATGCTTCGAAAAGAATTATGCGAGATGTAAAACTGACATTTATGACGCCAACGGACATTATAATTATCTAAACAGAGGTTTATAAGTCAACCAAATGACGTACAAAAACAAATACGTAGCGCCACATTAAACATGTTAATGGCTTATTAAGTTAATATATTAATTTGCACCTCGTTATTTCCCGTTCTACTTCGTTATTTTCAAACGTTCCGTGAAAGATTAATGTCAGAGTTTAAGGTACCTAAATTAATAGGGGATATGAAATTGAGAAATACATTTAATTAAAATAAGAACGTTATTACGTCGTCTTTTATAATAACTCTCTCATTTATTGTTGGATTTAATAGTATAAAAATAAGCTATAAAGCGATTTAGTAAAATAATTAGTTGCCTATTTTATTGCATATACAATAGAAGGACATAAGTAATAAATTAATGAAAAAATTTAAGTAGTAAATTTCCATGAACAAATCCGCATGATTCTAACTGTTAAGCAACAAAAGGGCATTTGAATTGAACTCAAGAATGTAGCCTCAATCTCATTATTTACATCATCAATATAATGCTTACCATTAATCGTGCATCAAAGAGGCCTTATCCTAAAGCTTTACAAATTAGCGGTTCGCACGCACCATTCATTGCTGTGTCTATTTCAATAGTATTTTTTGATCGTGTAAAATCTATTTTGTTCGGTCGTATCTTAGCTGTAATTAAGATCGAATGTACTTACAGCCTATTTTTATAATACCAAAAAAGGTGTACTATCTATCTATGTAAATAACGGAATTTATTTGATCTGCATTAGCGTCAGATTCATAGTAAGATATTTTTGTGGAATGGAATGGAAGAAATTTTACACATTATTACATATTTTTGTCGCACAAAAAAGGAATGGAGATTTCGTTTGAAAGGAATTCCATTCAAAATTATCTCCTCTGCTCTTGTTGCGTGCCATAGAACAATGGACGTAGATAAAGCACTTGGTCCTACGTGCTCAAAACAACAGGGCATTATGCATGGCAGTGGACATCGCTCATGTCCACAGTGACCACAGCTGCCGGTGTGCCTTTAAATTTTGCAAAATATAGTTTATTGTTGTTTACACAGGCACGGGGCTGAAACGCGCCGAAGTCCGTTTTTAGGTTCCGAATTAAAATCGGAACCCTTATAGTTTCGTCATGTCCGTCTGTCCGTCTGTCCATGTGTACGTCTATATATCCGTCCGTGCATCTGTACGAAGCAAAGCGCCGAGACCATTATAGTGCTAGAAAGCTGTAATTTGGTATTGATATACATATTTATTAAAACTCCAGAATCGTAGAATAAAATATTGAAAAATATTTTTTTCTACGTTACCTCCCCTACAGGTAACGTGAGGATAATTTTTTTATTAGTCGCGTACCCTATAGGTATCGTTGAAAAGGTCTTCCAAAAATATTATGGGTCTTAAGACCATTATGGATTTTTTTTTAATTTATTTATCATTTAACAAAAGTTACATGAATTAGGGGTCCGTTTGCGAAATATTTGGCTTTAAAGTGCTAATTTTCTTTAGGGTTAAGTGTCCGGGGGGGGGGGGACACCTGCTGGCTAAACGATTGGAGTTGGACAAGTGAAAAAATTCTCAAAAATACGTTATATGATTAATTTACAAGGAAAACTATCACAGCTATGTTAGCATAAGTAGTTAATGAGTAATAGTCGATAAACTTAGTACTTCGAAACCCTACATTGCGCGTGGCCTGACACGCATTTGCCTGGTTTTTTTTTTGTATTATTCGAAGAAGTATGAATGACTACACACAAAATCTAGAGGCGGTCCGGAGGCGGTCCGGGGCGTTGCATGTGAACAAATGTTATAAAATGTCTATCTAATGTATCTATACTAAAATTATAAAACTTACGAGTTTGTTTGGTTGCACGCGCTAATCTCAGAAACTACTGCTTCGAATTGAACAATATTTTTTTTTGTTTGATAGTCCATTTATCGAGGATGATTATAATGATAGGCTATATGACATCATACATTTTAGTAATTAGTTTTTGACGTGACGACGTCTATTAAAACGATATTATTTATTTATTTATGACTTTGTCACGTAAAACTATCGTCCGTAAACCGACTTTACAGACAACTTTAAAGTCGGATGAAAGCGATCCAAAAGTATTATTTGCTAGTGCAAATAATCGTTCAGCGTTGTGTTATTAGTCACTATTTAAAAATAGACTCAAAATCTAGTGCAGTGTGTAAACAACATACAATAGAACAGAAATGAACAGAATGATAATAAAGTTAACAACATTGTTACTCCTACAGTATCTTGTAACATCGACGCGTCCACTGCCATACAATATGACAATAGATGTAATATCATGTGCCACATGTTGCTTACTGACCAAAGAAAATATTTATAAATACGAACGTTACGATGGAACAAGTAGAGAAAATGTAAACATTGTGAAAATTATAGGGAATTAAATCGATAATAGGTTTGTGAAACATTTGCATTAAAAAATGTGATAGAAATAAACCGCATGGAATTGTATGATTTTCTGTATGTATTAATTATAAAATAGGTCTAAAAACTAACTACTTACACATGCATTTTTTTATTTTTTTTATTTTAACAAACAAGTACAATTTCCTGCTTTGCATGTCTGCCAAACTGCGAAGCAGTTTGTTGGCAGTGATTTGAAATAATTATGATCATTAAAAATGTTTTAAATATAAATTAAGGTTTACCATTCAACACGTCAACTTTATAATATTTTTAGGGTTCCAAAGTAAAATCGGAATCCTTATAGTTTCGTCATGTCCGTCCGTCTGTCCAAAGCAGAGCGCCAAGACCCTTAGTGCTAGAAAGCTGTAATTTGGCATGGTTATACATATTTATTAAAACTCCAGAATCGTAGAATACAATATTGAAAAACATATTTCTTGATATGACATATGATATAACATATGAATTTTGTATTCATCGCGTACCTTATAGTGTGGGGTATCGTTAAAAAGGTCTTCCAAAAATATTATGGGTCTTTAATGACCATTTTTGAAAGTAGGGGTCCGTTTGCGAAATATTTGGCTTTAAATTGCTAATTTTGGTTAAAATCAAGTGCCCCCCTGCAGGCTAAACAATAAAAAATAAAGAGAACCAAGCTAATCGAACAAAATCATTACCTAAATAAGAAATTGAATTTAATGAAGTATACAATATTTTTTTTTAAAGTGAAAACTTCTTTAGGCGCGTTGGGCATTTTTAAGATGGGAAAAAACCATTCAACTCGCGACACCTTTGCCGACGCTGTTACCAACACCTCGACACCATTGTATATTTTCATTGTCGTTTACGTACATATATGCACACTAGGAAATCGCCCTTGCTTCGCTTCAGGAAAAATAGTAAAAAAAAAATATAATATAGCCTATGTCACCCCGGGATAATGTAGCTTCCCAACAGTGAAAGAATTTTTCAAATCGGTTTGGTAGTTTCGGAGCCTATTCAATGCAAACAATCAAATCTTTCCTCTTTATATATTAGTATATAGATTATATACACAATGTATTTTTAAATTATGTTATATTATTTAAATATAGTTATATATTATATACGATATTATATATACGAGTATTATATGTTTTAGAAATTTATATTATAAGTTTTCACTTCTGTCGGCACTCCCGGAGTGCCACTGTTTTTTAATATCTATTTTGCTTTTAGGAAAAAGGTCAATCCAAAGCATGCTATTCCTATTTAATTGTACGAATGAAATGTGTGCAATAAAAGTGACGTTAATGGTAGGCGCTATCGTCTTCTTAATTAATCTTTGCTCGAGACATACGACTGTTTCGAAATCGGAATCACCAGAAATATCCCAGGGAGATCAGTCTTCCGAATCACTATCGAATTTATCAAATAACAAACCCTCACAGTTATCTTTGAAAGATGTCACATTGTGGGGATGCACACACGTTTATCTTAACAATTGGTATTATTGATAAGTTCGAGGCCAGGATAGCGATAGGAGTTTCTTTCGCCAATAGGGTATTTGACTAATTTTAAAAAATCATTTTAAATTATTCTTTATTACAAAAAAAAACCCACTACATTGATATTTCTTAAAAAAACAACAGTATTGTTAATAAAAATCAATGTTAAAGTTTAAACTTCCAAAACCGCGCGAAAAACGCTGTTTCTGTCATGGCGGCGGTCTACGACACGTGTGACGTCACACGCTAGTGTCTATATTAAAATTCTATAGAGGAAAGTTTTGATTTTTTGATAAACTCAAATCTACTGGACCAATTTCAAAAATTCTTTCACTAATATAAATCTCTTTTCTTCCTGAGTAACATAGGCTATATTTTATTTAAAAAATTGGTGTTCTATACGAAAACCTAAGCAAAGCGAGGAGCTAATACCTAACAAACACAATGATTATCATTGCAGCTGACGTAATTTTCATAATTTAATTTTAGATTTATTGAATGGCTTCAACCCATTAATGGCCCACTACTGGGCATGGGTCTCTCCTCTTAAGGAGGCCTAGAGCATACTCCGCCACACTGCTCCAGTGCGGATTGGTGGAGGGGTTAGTGGCCAACCCGAGTGTCGGAAGTTTTCAAACCGACCGAAGGCCTCCGACATGGCTTAACGACTGATATCTTATGATAACAACCGGGACCGACGTGTTTACGTGCCCTCCGAAGCACGGAAACGCTCAAGAATTTTTTGCCACTAGCGGTCACCCATCCAACTACCTACCGCATCCGCTGTTGTTTAACTTTGTCGATCGCTTAGGATCGACGCAAGCCGCTGGGCTATGAGCGCTTATTATTGAATAGAATGGTGTAAATGATGTGTAGTACCACAAAGTACAAATACGTCTTTAAGTAATCCACGCGAAGTTTTTGTTAAACGGTTTTATTTAGCATGCCCTGTTTGTTTGGGTCAAATATAGCAAGCCTAATATTATGGCCTACTTCCATATATCCTAAAGAGTTGAAACTTTACACATTGCTATAGTTGTGATGACAATGTATTTTTGTGATAAGAATGACCTGATACTACACTCAGGTGTGGCTCCAGCCGAGGGAACTCCCTAATGATTAACAGTACAGTCCCAATTTTTTTCTTCAGTATCTACATTAGACAATACAAAACCATGTACATATTTATAATAGTTGTTTAAACTATTATTTATTGACGGCTGATAGGGAAGTGTGGAAGAGGGAAACATATTGCGCCGACCTCAAATAAAATTGGGAAATGGGCAGGATGATGATGATGTTTAAACTATTATTTGTTTATGTTCCAACGGATCCAAAAATAAGAAAACTGGTTAAAATTATCCCGAAGAGTATTTTGTCAAATATCTATAAATGTTTTTATGTATTGTTTTGTGTACCCTGTGCTGTAAGTAATATGTAATTTTGAATAGCTATGCGCTATATCGTCTTTTTTTATTAATATTTTTCGAAACATCTCTAAAGACGACGATTATATTGATTCACTGCAACATAACGTGAAATAGACAGGTTTAAAAAACTTCTGTGATACATAATATTAATTATTTATTATCAAACAAGATAGATAATAATAGTTTTTACATTTCTTAATTTCGGAGCAAAATAATCAGCGTTATTCTTGATGAAAAATGAAACCATAAATGCTTCGATCTTAGATACCGATATAGATAGATCTTAGATAGTAGGTTGCTGATATCAGCTTGCACAAAATTTGACACCATTTTGAGACTTGAAAAAGAATTTTTATTCCAAAATTATTAAATAACTGCTTCCCAAACAACTTTAAGTTAAGAAAATAACACCCAGAAAACTTAAAACGTGAATTACAATGAGTGGACGAAGCCGTTTAATATAGTGTTACTTGCGTGTGACGTCATCAATGTTGTAACCAATCACAGGGCGTTTCGGTCACTGGCAAAATTTTCATAAATTACTGTATTTTAATTTCGTGTTATTTACAAAAATATACGTGATTTGCTTGAAAATAAAGTGAAATATGTTTTTTAGTGCTACTATCTGATAGAATAATAACAATTTGTAGTATATTTTCAATGTTGTCAAATACCCTATTCTTATCCTCCATGACAAAGTACTCGAAATAATGGTAGAATAAAAAATATACATTCATAATTTGTACAATTAGGTGATATCTACAATGATTACATCATTTTGATACGATATTAGAATAGCACTTTTGAATCTCGCGACAAGTTTTTATATCTTATAAATTGTATTATGTTAGAAATTGATGGATTTGATTTGATTTAAAATTAATTTCTTTTTAGAATATTTAAACAAAATCTTGTCTTAAATTTTATTCAATTTAATAGTTATTCAATAGTTACGTTATGCATTTTTTTATTATCATAATGAATTTATCGTTATGTAACGTCAGAAAAAAATTCAGTAAAATATTTTTCACTATTTATTGAATCAATTTATTCATTTAATAACACGATATTAGAATAGAAATATTATTTCTCTGTAGTTATGAACCTATATGGACTTTTTATGGACCTTTAAGGCCTTCATGGACATTTTTTGACATGAACTTTCATCAAATACAAAAAAAAATTCAATTCGAACCAGTACCTAGTTCCTGAGATTAGCGCGTTCAACCAAACTAACACTTCAGCTTTATAATATTAGTATACATTAACAGAAAAAATATTGATAGAACAAAAAGTAATATATACCTACATGTTTATATTAAGCGCTTTATTTAACTGTGATAACAATATTTGATGAGGTTAATAAACACAGACATGTACATTCTTGATAACATTATACATAATATGTCTGTGTTAATAAACAACTTTAAGTATAGTCGTGTCCGTCCCCTGGGGCCCTGTCACAAAATTTAACAAGTAGGCAACTTTCTTTACGCCGTCGTCGCATCACTGCCACGAACATGCGTTATTTAGGGTAAAATAATATTATACCGACATTATATCTTACCGCTTGAAAAAATGTAAATACACTTACTTTTTTACGCAAATTTAACGGCGGACGTCTTAATTTATCGATATTTTGTTGGAAAAACAATACTTAATCTCCTTTGTCAATAGAAAACTTCGTAGCAAATACTTAAGGACAAGTTTTTACGTAGTCATGGGGATGTTTAGCAATAAATTATAAACAACACACAAGTCCCCTTTCTGTTCCCGGGGTATAGATTACGTAGTCTGTTTATAGGTTAACTTGATGACAGGTTGTTTGTCTAATGATGTTGTTAATAATGACTCTAATAAGGCTTCTTCAACAGGTATTGGTTGAGGGGTCTACAATCATGATGCACTCAAAATTAAAAACAGATAGGTCTGGACACACATTGGACACCGGGTATCCAGTGGGGGTAATCTGTCTGTGGGTCTGGACCACTGTTATATTATGTAAAAAACATCAAGACAAAAAAATGAATAAATTTTCATTTTCATATTGTTTATACTTTATCCTTTGTAACAATTCTCTTGATCATCTTTAGCGTTAATTTGTGTTATTTCTTTTTCATTTTTAACTTTAATTTATCTGGTTCATGTCAAACCGATCGTATATTAAGAGATTTGCCGAGTCATGTAAGTTTATCATTTTGTCAATCTGGTGACGCAACACTGGGGGCGATTACGATTCGAGTTTGTATCAGAGATCTTTTCATAAGTAATTTCCACTCCATTAAAGAACTTATATCTGGCATATAACGATGTTATATAAACACTTGGTCATGTTACTAATTTTAGAACCTACGTCTTATGGTTTAATACAGCAGATTGCTAAAAAGAGTTCACCACGAATTTTTGGGATTAAAAAAAATACTATACAGTTATACCTACATTTTAACTGAACTTATTATATCACAACTAACTAACTTATTATTATATCACATCTTCATGTGTTTCTAAAAATAGAACGACAGAGACTTGTTCTATGTCACAGCGAACAACTATCGTAAATAAATTACTTAAGATAAAAGATAAAAAGTTACTTGACGAAAAAAATATCTTATTAACTTTATCACAAAACGTATCGTTCAATTTAATTTAACTCCATTCGAATACCAAAGCCTTCGTAAAGATTTAGCATTCAGTATTTGCTCTACGAGTGTTTTTATAATAAGTAAAACGAGAGATTTTCAGGCGACCACATCCAGACGCGGTCTCGATGATTCTATCTCAATAGCACTGCTTACAATGCGTTATTACACTCGACTCATAGATATGTCAAATCGCTATTTATAGAGTCTTTATTTCTCCACTTTTGACTTGAAATGGATCGAACGTGCCATATTTCGAGTGGGCGGACAAATCCGAAAAGATGATGTTATCTATAAAACGGGATTTTTGCCTCATTACTTGTCTGTGCCCCTTAATCTCGATAGGGTTATTGAACAGTGAGCCTTCAATAAGACGACAAAACTGGTTAACTTGTGGGGATTTAATTCATTAGCGGCCCTCAGTCCAGTATAAACCGTACTTTTCGATGCGACTGTGCAGTTTGGTCGGTTAGTAGCTAGCCGAAACCCAAATTCCTATAGAGCTAGAAGAAACACTGTAACTTACAGCTCTAAAAGTGCATTTTAAAGCACGAATTCTCTCAAGAATATTTGCCACTAGCAGTCATCTGATCGACTACCAACCGCATCCTAAGCTAAGTTTGGTTTATGTACACAAGTCATCGGGCTATGCGCGCGTGAAGTGTGAACCGAGAGGATCATTGAGACGGGGAAGGTCTAAAATGGCGTGTGGACGGACATGAGTGACCCGGAGCGGTAATGCGGGCAGCGCACGATGCGCGCGCGCTTTGATGGAAGAGTCATGGTCGTCGGGCGGTGCGCCGCTACTGCGCACGCGGTCGCTTCCGTTGGTGCTAGAGGCAAGCGGGGGCGGAGCGCCTGCTCGCCAGGCCAAGCTCGACCCGAGACAGCTGCTGACCCTCACTCGCCACTACTACCCCGAGGGAGGCTGGGGATGGGGCGTGGCGGCCGCGGCCACGTTAGCCCAAATCCTGGCCCACGGTCTGCATCAAGCCGCCGCAGTTCTCGCAGTGGAAGCCGTCAAGCGCTTTGGGCCAGAAGTACGGATGCAAGCAGGTAATTTTGATCCGGGTTTTAATAACGTGTAATCTGCAAACGTAGGTACCAGAAAAAAAGGATAGTACCCAGAGATCCTTTACTCTTAGGAAGCTACGTGAAACATCATTAAAATTTTATATCGTAAGTTGTAACTCGTACTCAAGTTCGGGGATCAAGGTTCCAGTTCTGAAACAATCTGAATATTTTAGTAGTAGTTAGAAACATAATAATATCTTAAATATCCGCTTAGATTAATATATCCGCTTAGATTTCTCCGTAATGTTCTCAAAGATGCGTGAGGTCTGTACTTGACCATCATGATGCACTCATCAAGGTCGATTATGATTTATTACGATGATTTATAACTTAACCTTCTCACTATACAATCAATTCTTAACCACAAGTAAGACCATCAAGAAAATACATTTCAAGCTTGAAGTTTCTTTGTTTTTATTTGTTAACTTTCACGAGAAATTTCAGTAAATCGTCTATTTTGTTGAACTTCAATCGCGCACTTGTAACTTTGAGAAAACAAGATAAAACAATAACTTTCCATTCATAATACACGTTTATTTGTAAGATTTTTTTGTAAATAAAGCGCATGCGTGTAAACGGAGACATTTTGACTTGAATAAAGTGAATTATAGCACACAATTGTAACAATAGGAGGGTTCACTTAACGAGAAAAAGAATGTCAACATAGATCACTTGCACTGCCTTTATTATGGTGCACATATCCGGCTGATGCCAGGAGAAATTGAAAGTTACGATGTAAATCGAATAAAACATTTTTATTCGGCCCCTACCCCTGGGTCCGTTCGTCTTTTGGAACAATTTGTTATATTGCAATATCACAACACAACACAGTTCCAATTTTAACGGATGGAATAATTTTTCTTATTTTTACTTGTCCCGTTTTCGCTGTTTTAATTTTTTTTCAAACATACGGGGACTCGTGAGCTTTTGTGGTCAATTATGAGTTACCAAATTAAAAACTTGACAAGTGTGAGTCAAACTCGCATGGAGATGGTTCCGTACGTTGATTATGTATTTACCGTCATTTTTCTATTTTATTTATTTTTTCCGTTTTTTTAAGACCATAGAGTTCCTTACCATGATTTTCCTGTAATATTTAACTAAAGAAATATTCTCTGTATTTTTTTCAAAATTCTAGCGTCATTAGCTTCGGAGATAAGAGGGGAATGGTCAATTTTTGGCTTTAATTTTCGTTCTTTATTGAATAATTTTAAAACCATCCATTGTAGAACTATAACAAAAATATATTTGAGATCCTTCCAAGTCCTTTCATTTGACATACAACACGATACGGTTTGCAAAACAGTTTTTGTTTAATTTTGATTTTGTTAATTTTTTCCCAAATTCAGTTATTTACTTTATACCTTCGTCTTTGGGTCACAAAAAAATACATGAGTACCTTTCAACTCATTTGGTTTTGAGTAAATTGGCTGTGAACGGCGGTCGCCCAAGCGCACGAGTAATCATATTAGGTTTCCATTTTTCGTTTTTTCGTACGGAGCCATAAACTTTTCTACCACTCCAACACTGGAAGCAAAACATGTCATACACTTCGTCTTAAGTTTTGTGCCTAATTTTATGTTTTTTTCCACGAATTTAGGATAGGTACCCACAAAATTGGAATTTAGCCAAAATATTCACAGACGTTAAATTATAATACATTTTTTTCTTGATTAGATTAACGATAAATTTAGCATTGTTGTATTTACTATCGCATTTTCATTTATTAACCCTGTCCTTTCCAGTTTTAGGTTTCCGTAGAAAAATCAAACCCTTATAGTTTCGTCATTGAAATATTCCGCAAATTTTGGTGCGTGTCAGTTAAATTGGACATGTGAAAAAATTCACGGCAGTTGATAGTACCTACCTATATGAATTTTAAAGTAAAACTATCACGGCTAGGTTGTCATAAGTACCTAGAATGAGTTATAGATTATAGTCGATGAACCTACAACTAATGAACCGTACTTTCCTGGTGGCCTGACACGCACATGGCTGGTTTTTACATTTTTACTAGAAACAAACACACTTTTGAGAACTATACCTATATGACCATAGCCTCAGTAGTAGTGGATCTGTTTGTGAAGATGGGTTCGATTCTTGGCTGATAGATTTTTATGTGGCAGGTGAATATTTGTTCTCGGGTAGTAGGTGGTAATTACGTAATATTATTTTGTGCTTTCCATGCCATCCGCGACACAGGGAATCCGAGAGGAATATGAGTGTGTACTCTTTCGTGCGGAAGTTTTCTTTTACTGTGACAAAAAACACACATACTTTTAATAAATAAGAGATGTGTATATCGGTGCGGTCTAAAATAAGTTCGTATTAATCTATGAAATTAAGAAAAAGGGAACTGTCAAGATGGGCAGACAGATTGAAAGTATCGCGAATCAAAGTAAGCAATTAAATAACGTTGAATTGATAAAATCGGGTTTTATCAGGCAATAAACGGATAGTATCCTTGTGCCTGTCGAATTATGGGTTTTATTTAATATCCTGGTAATCCTGACACATAAGTACGCCCACAGAGAGATATCTATGTTCATAGTACTGAACTCAGATGATCTGAACATACGAATGAGTACCTCCACAGAGCCCTGTCCTATATCAGGCGTGGGATAAACCCAGATGGTGAGATAATTTTCAGGAGAATTTGAGAAGTAAATTTCAGAAAATAAATGAAGTTTGAATGACATTTGAAATAAGCTTGAAGGAAAATTTTACAAAGGGATACGATACAAAATCAATCAAACATAAAGGAGATGATGAGATCATGGAGTGTGATACTAAAGTTGGGCTTTATTTAAAAATCCGAGAAATAAATGGAAATGAGAATTTGGTTTCAGGTTTTTCACAAAAGGAATGCAAGATGAGTAGCCACAGTGAATATGATGTTTGATATCATGCAACTGAAAGTAACCTATCTTAAATTTTTCAGCTAAAGAAAAACGGCGAGATTTGAATCTGTGTATCTATTTGCTGCGAGTGTGGAGCAGGGCTGGTTTCTTCCAAATTGCAACGGGTTGTTGATGCACCTACCGGCGCTGCTGTTGTGAGCGCTGTGTTCCGCGTTAATTACATGGCTTAATAGGCATAAAGCTTTCAATCGTTAACATTTCATTTACCTTTAGAGAACCCAATACATACTCAAGAACTTAAGATAATTATGCTAGGGTTGGTAAAGATGCAATTGTATATTGTACTAAATGAAGTAATCTCCTGGTTTACTATACGTAAAATAATATAGTGCATCAGAACGACTAACCTACCCGTGCCGCTGAGTCAAGTAATATAACCAAGTGGTCACTCTAGCATATGAATCTTATCAATACATTATATTACTACATTCTGTTTTTCATACGTGTTAAGATGGGCATGTAAAATCCTTGAATATAACATTGGCGTTTCCTACGTAGTTGAAACTCTTTAGCGCTTTTACTGCGAACTTCAATGATCGCGTATATGATTGCAGATTGTTGCAAAGTAGACTGAATGATAACTTAATATCTTCAATTGATGAGCAACAGTAACTGCATATTTAAATAGTAACATTATGATAGGGATTGGGTTATTATAAAATTGCCATCCCTATGATTTGATATGTCACATGTTTTGACGTAAGTATTAAAATCTGTCGAAGTGACAACTGACGACAAATATGATGAAAAATAAATGAAATGTCATTCTCCTATCGTATTGACTACAGACCACTCTCTTACAGACTTACTCACTTTAAAAGAGTTGAATTTGAATGTTATGTTTGATTCGTACTACAAATAAAATTCGGATATGATTAAATTAGCGTTAGATTAAATGTGATAAGATATAATGAATGCAGTAAAATCAGATTGGATCCTAAATTCAAAAATACATTTCAACTCATTGTGTTTCTTACTTTCTCGCTAATGACCGGTGCCGTTTCTTAAATTCTAAAAAGGGTAAAATGTTGAAACAGGATTTGTTGGTATGATGACGAGATGAGTTGTTGATACGACGTCAAGCTTTATATCTTTCTTTTTATTAATGCAAAAGTAAATTGATTAATTGATGTGGTGCTGATGATTATTTGTTGATTGAATTGAAATTTAACGATGAATTAATAAACCACGCTGCGGACTAATCAGTCAAATGTAGGGTTCTAACTTGTTATGTTATGAGATAAATTGTTTAACCAGTATGCTTAGTTGACTTCGTATTAAGCTTGGCTTAATAAGGGCTCTTTATCTGTAACAGCCATGACTGTTTAAATTGTCTGAAGGTCAAACTGTTAAAGTAGAGATCAATGCAGTATTTCGCATGATGGTGTTGAGGCAGTTGGGCCAACACAATGCTTAGTGACACTGGGTTGGGAACGCAAAAAAAAAGGCGTGTCCCGTGTGAGCACGCTCGAGTGAGGCGTATGTGGATTTAAGAGAGATCAGTGATATAAGTGTACCAAGCAAAGTGATTAATTTGTTGATTTAAAAATAATTAGATGATGATGATCAACCTTCAGCCATTTTTCTGTATGTTGCACTGTGACATTAAGTGTACAAATCTAGGTTGGATATTGCTTAAATTGTGTAAATACTGGTTAGACAATAACAAAAAGTATCTTAATTCTGGTTAATAAGAGCGATTTAAAATATCTTGAAGGTGATTTTGACGTTATAATTTGATGTTATGTTAATTGTGGTTTATCTTTAAAATGAAAGTAGAGCAGTATAATACGGAGACGAGAGGGTTAAACGCCCTTCCGTTAATTTATTGAGGAATGATTGAGTTTATTGAATATAGTTGATATGGAAGTTGTGAAGTTTTATCGGGGATTACGAGCACATACAAAACATACACACACATACACTTCCCTCACTTCATGAAGTCAGAATAGCCGAACGAAATACTGTGCTGATTTTGTCTTTACAGAATGATCACACGAGGACGTGTGAGTCGTCAGCGATGGCCGCAACAGTGAGAGAAACGGACGAGATTCTTAGATTCGGTGACGACGCCGCGACGTACCAAACGATCGACGCGAGACGTAAAGACTTTAAAATCGTGCAAATAATAATTTGGTAGTTCCGTAACAAAAAAAGTGTTGTTATGGAGTTTCTTGCGCTGCTTCTTCTCCATAACGAGAACACATTGCGAAGCAGTGGTAATGCTAAAAAATGAACTGATGCTATTTTTGCGGGATTTCGGGCAACAAAGAGCTTTGTTGTAACCTTTGGCAGTAAAGTAAAGGAAAGTTTATGAGAATGCCTGTAGGTCATGTACCAGTCGATGTTGATATTAATAATGATTTTGCTGATGAATAAGATGGGAACTCGAGTCAGTAACTTTGTAGCGCCAGTGGCAATTACGATCGAAGTGCGATTCGTGTTTTGCTCTGGTATGATATGTGTATGGTAGCAACGGAGATTGCTGGTTGGCTTTGAAAGCCGGGGAGATTGAAGGACTTACTCGAGATCATTGAGAATGTTTGTTATTGTTTTTGATAATTGAAGTTAACGACTATGGTACGTGGCTCAGGATAATTATTCCAAATTCGTAATTGCTCTTGGAGATCCTTGTTTATGTAACGTTTGTTAAATATGACGCGATTTAGTACGATTCACACACGAGGACGTGTGTCTTGTCAGTATGGCCGTATCGGTGCGGTCTAAAATAAGTTCGTATTAATCTATGAAATTAAGAAAAAGGGAACTGTCAAGATGGGCAGACAGATTGAAAGTATCGCGAATCAAAGTAAGCAATTAAATAACGTTGAATTGATAAAATCGGGTTTTATCAGGCAATAAACGGATAGTATCCTTGTGCCTGTCGAATTATGGGTTTTATTTAATATCCTGGTAATCCTGACACATAAGTACGCCCACAGAGAGAGATCTATGTTCATAGTACTGAACTCAGATGATCTGAACATACGAATGAGTACCTCCACAGAGCCCTGTGCTATATGTACAATACTCGAAGCATAGAGTTATTCTATACACCAATCTTTGTTCGAAATTTTTTTTACATATATTATCAATCCTTTGTCCAAAAATGTGTTAAAACTGTAAATAAAAGGCACTGAATTACGTAACTTTATTGACCGAAAACTCCGCTACTTTGTACGAAGCAGGGTTAGAGTTTTATTCCTCGCAACATACAACCGAATGGGTCACACTTACACACGACAGTCGTAAAAATAACAGTCAATAAATATAACCTAATGTGCTCTGAGTGTCGTCAAGAAACGATTACAGTTTTAATAGAGCCGTTATCTCTGTATCTGGTGACTATACACGGCCATCTTTGCCATTCACAGCTTCAACCATTGGGGTATAAAACAACCCTTACATTGCCACAATAATATATGTGCATATTATAATCCCATCAAAATATTTGGAGATGTTTCTGGTGTATATTTTACCACTAAACAAGATGGTCATGTTCTTAATACAGATGTAAGAAGTATAACATCTTTATATCTGTACAGATGTTATCTTAAAATAACAGTATTTATGAAAAATTTTGGTAAAACTTCAAAAACATAAAATGTCTTAATAACTTGACTACTTAGCCTTCTATTAAGTTCAAATAAAAATATGACCCATCCTCTCCATAAAACAAAAAAATGATATGACCTCAATCAGTCATACACAGGCATGCTAACGATTATAAATTATTATAATAAAAAATAAAACAGTAATCCCGCCATCACGACTAGCACTTATAAAATCACTTGTTCAGATTGAATGATCCAAATCTTCATCGCTGTCTGTCAAACAAAAATTTCATCGCTACAACGTTAATCTTATATTATTATTACTATTATAGCCACATTCTTATATTCCTAATATTCTTAGCTTTACATTTACAATAATTACTTCAAACGCTAGACTTAACTGCAATGAATGCCTGTCATCTCCTCGTAGCAGTCGTAATAGACTAAAATTAAATACTTAATACCTACTTTCTGTAAGCTTCAGTACTCATCTTCCTATGAGAACATAATCGCCGACCTCGTAGAGAAATTTGAAGAGCCTTAAATCATAAACACGAAAACGTGTACCTGATTAAAATTTATGCCTTTTCCTTAGTAAGGACCCTTTATGTGCGTTGTGCGTGAAGTATACTGATTTATTGCCAAGTATACAACGTGTAGATACACCCTGCTACACTGTCTCGCCGCAATCTCTTGTACTTGATACAGACAGACAATAAATATTTTTCAGATAGTGATTAAATGGTCACTTGAAACTGAACGAGCGGTAAAAACAAACAATGGAAACGTGTACCATCACATTTTATTGTATTTTTTTAATGTACGATTTTTGCAGCGCGAAGTTGAATGTTTAACGCTAAATTAATTTCGTCCCTTATTTAGACAAATCACTCTTTATTGTGGTCAATAGTTACAGGATAATATACAGATGTTACAAATAAGCAAATTGATCGATATGTCCTGCCTTAATTAAAGGCGTAAAATACGTTACACAGCGTAAAATTTAAAATACACTTGTTATTTATCTAAATAACTTTTAAATCTGAATCACTATCTTAAAAGTAATAAGCTGATGAACAAGCAGATCAACCACCTGATGGTCAGAGGTAACTTTTAGTAGATTAACAGTAGATTAACTTTTTTGTATGTCGACAAACGAGCTAACGATCCATTTGATGACAAAGACGAGCTGGTAGTGAGTGGCCATCGTTGCTCATTGAAATAAGCAGTAACAAGACATCACCAATGCGTTGCAACCAAGAAAAAAAGTGATAGAGGCAGAACTGCTCCCAAGTCCCCAGCCGGATTAAAAACAGTCGTTTGGCGTCTGACAAGCAAGAAGGGGGTAGTTAGTCAGGAAACCTTCACAGAAAGATAATATTAACACCAGTAATAATACGAGTATTAATCTGTCTGTCTGTATATTATGTATATAAAAGGCAAAAGTGCTTGACTGATGTATCAACGCAGGCCAAACCGTTAGGGCTAGAAACTTAAAATTTGTAAGGTTTTTCAAAATTCAACCCCCAAGGGGGTGAAATAGGGGATAAGTATGATAAGCATAATCTCGGCGTGCAAAGTTGCGGGCAACAGCTAGTGATTTAATAATAATATTGATAATGTCATCCTTATGGGACACCTTACCATCAAGCGGATCGGCATCTGACGCCAACTACAAAACCCTATTAGGTTGGCATGTGATTGGGGTCAGTATTTGCCGACTATTACGGTTACGGTATACTTACGGCTACATACGGATGGTAAAGAGATGGTAGCTAAACAGGCAGACAAAAATCCCTACCACCATGCATCAGTTCAGCAATCTCCAACAGGAGAAAACATCCCGTAACCGTCCATTTTGCGCAACTTGCATCAGGTTTAGAAGAGACTCGATTAGGCTCAATGATGTGTAAGATGGTTAAAGACCTTAAGCAAAGACGTTTGCAGTAGGATTGCAACATCGTAATTCCAGTTCCAATACGGTTGATATTTTGAAAATCGTTTAGCCCAAAAAAGGCTAACTGAGGCCGGGACACCCGCCTAACTGCCAATCATCCGCAATCGTTTATTAGGATCGACGCGAGGCGCGAACCCAACGCCGTGTGTTCCAACCTCGTCGTTCGTCGCATTTATCATCTCAATGGACATTTAATATGTTTCGGCTGCTGACAGCAATACGATAAGCGGCTCGTTTAAACCCACGGGACGTTTATTATTCGCACGTTTACCCGACCACGACGTTTATAATTCGCACATCATGCTCTGAACGTTTATGATTCGTACATTTTCGTGATAGAAGTAGAACCGTTTGCAGTGTCTTGTTAATTGTGCTTATGATTTATTGGAATACGCTGTGATTTCCACATGTATTCATCTTGTTTTCTACTCACAAGGAACTCGCTATTCCAAGAATAGCAATACTATTTAATGTGGTACCTATAACATCAAAAGTGTACCTAAGTGCATAATGTAATGCATAAAAGTCACTAAGTAATGCATTAGTTTTTATAACACACTGTGACCTAAACCCGTACCTACTGTGCAAAAACGAGTGACTTTGGGCATAGCGTGCAATAAAAGGTCATTTTTCGCAACGTTAGTATGCCAAATAATCATTAGATATACAAGAGTAGAAAAATTATAAAAGTAGAAAAGCAATAAAATAATTGTGCCCTAATGAACATCGTGTTCTCCAAAATAAAACAAACATGGCGGATGTTCCTGTCTACCATTACTTCCTTATTCTGGATTTACGAGCGCCTACTTCTGAAGATCCACCAATCAATAATGTCAGTTCAATGGAAATAAAAAGATCGCGAGTCATTGGGGCATAATAACAAGCGCGACACTATAAATCAGAAATCCCTTTGAGTGGCGAAGCCGAAAGATATTAAGAAATTGTGTCTCGTCCATCAAGAGATATTTCATTACATATTTTCACCACTACCTATAACTGTCTCGCTTCTGAACTCGATATAGGTTTTTTCAACGAGAATAGTAATTTTTTATTTTCAATAAGCTAATGCTTGACTCCAAAACAGCCTGATGGTAAGCGGGAATGAAGTCATGGAACTCATGGATGGTAAAGCGCACTAACTTAGCACTTTAGACGCATTACAATCGAATGGGAACACCAAATCTAATAGTCCACCATGGTGGCTCATTGCGGACAAGCAGACTTCATCTTTAACAACGTTGGGGCCTGGGGCATTCTCTCGCAGGCAGGTTTCCTCACTATGTTTTCATTTACCAAAGAAAGTGACAAGTAATTTAACTAGAGGTATTTCTAAATAAACACTTTGAAAATTTTCAGTTCACTGATATACGGTTAGTGAAGAACGTTCGTTTTTAATTTTTTCAATTACATAAGAGTCGTAAAGAAAACCGTAAAAATGTGAAATTGTATCCGTTTGAAACAGGCGATGTCAACGCCATGTGTGTTTCGAGTCATAAAGTTACTATACAAAGACATGTTTAATCTTTTGTATCTGTTTATTATACTCTAAATAATAGTAGAGTCAACCTTTATTAAGTTCATTTAAAGACGATTTGGCGTTACTCTACGAATCATGTCTTTTTCAATGGTATTTTAAACGATACACCTACACTACGGGGTAGATAAGAAAAAAAATCATTTCATCTAGGGGAGTTACCCTGAATTGGGAAGGTTTCAGACGTAGGAATTTCAATCAGTGACACAAAAGAATGCGAAGCAATAAAATAAGTGTATTGTATTTATTTGCACTAAATTGGGCATGTGTATATCTAATATCAAGATCAGACGTAACAAGAAATAATAATATACTAGAAGCATCTAATAAAAACAAAAAAAATCCGATTCCCATTCTATCAGCTACACATTTAACCGACCGTTTTAACACCAGTCAATATCGATATAAAGACAGACAATTTGCTACTATTTACAAAACGATGAGGCAGCACATTTCTTTATTTCGATTCGATTGAGACAACTACGGGAGTTCAAGTGCTTTGCGGTTCAAGAATAAATTTGGCTTTTATTTTATTCACAGCGTTATATTTTGTATTTACTATTGCTGTTACATAAAACCTATTCTTACGAGTACGAAGAATCTTTTAGAATTGGGTATTTGGATCCCTGTGTAGCTTTGAGCTTCAACTTTAGTGCACGACTTAGTTCATAAATTTTGTTGTACTTTTGTCGTTCTTGTTTAGGTATACCAGGAGGATTTGGTGATTGTTTTACGTTTTGGTTTCTTTCAAGTAACCTCTGTGGTTATTGGTACAATTATGTATCTACGTTTGGATAAGTTAATTGATTGAGTTTGGTGTTAATTTTGATTAATCAAAGCGTAACAAGCGATCAATCTTAGAGCTTAATTAAGTAACGTCTTGTAGATTTATTTTGGAGATGTGTCAGGACTCAGGGTGGTGTGACCTATCAGTTAAAATGTCATCGAACCTCCGAAGCGTCCGACTGGAACTAAATACAGCGGCTATGTTTGTTTGTCTAGCGTATCTTGCTTCATAATATCGATCTCAGTTCTGTTTGGAAACTATATTTTTATGTAAATTAAGGTACAAGAATAATATCATAAGACTAAAAACAACACAATTTATATTATTTATAGTAAGACCTAGCTGGAATTGTGTTACTTTTGAAATAATTCTAGCCCTAATAATTTCTCAGGTTTTGAGTATATATTGTGATGGCTTTTGTTTAACAGATTTCCATGGTCGACGATGACGACTTACTAGGCGGCTTGTCGTCGCGTCTGCTGATTTTTCGGGAAAACTTCGAACGTGGTCAGATATTATATGGCTGACCACTGCTAGCAAACTTTCGGAACTCATGTCGTTAAGCCATGTTGGATTCCTTAAAATGACTTTACAAAAAACTTTATAATATTTTAAATTTATGTGTTATAATATTTTAACAGCATCCGAGCTTTTAAATTTGCTCGGTGATCTCAGTTTAAAATAATTTTGTATTCTGCAATGAACAACGAAACTCAAATTATACTTAGTAACTGTCATCGCGTTGAAAGATAAGCTTAAAATTTATGATTTTTTTCATTGTTCTCACTTTATGTAACGACTTGTGCATAGTGCATAATTTATATGGTTTAGTGACTTTGGGGTAAAAGTAGCGATGGGCAACTCGACGAAATTTACTCGAGTAACTCGAGTAAACTCTTTGGGCGAATAACTCGAGTAATGTTTTAACGTACTCGAGTAAACTCGGCCTACTCAGCTCAGCGACGATTGCGACGCGACGCGTTCAACTCGGTGTTACTCGTCGAGTAACTAGTTCGTCGAGTAACTAGTTCGTCGAGTTGCCGCCGGCGCACTTCGCGTCGCGACGATCTTACTCAGTCAACTCAACTCATTCATTAGGTACTCATTGCTCCTCGCTCACGTCGGCTACTCGCTGTCGCGTCGGTTCGGTTCGGTTTGTGTTGCGAGTTGTATTATTTGTACTCGGACAGTCGAGATATGGTACGGAGGATCAGGAAAGAGACTAATTAAATATATTAGGTATAAGGTGTTAAACCTTGGGTATAAGGTTGAACTTGTTAGGATGGATATTGACCAGCTAGCTTAATTCGCAAAAAAATATTGCCTTTTGTGCATGGCTTTGTGAATACAACTTTTAGTGATGATTATATAAGGTTTCAATTGTACTAACGTATTTTTATTTCAACTAGTATAAAACAAAAAAATATCCAAATCGGTCCGTTTTCACGGTTTTTGGTTACCAACGATTACTATAATTCATTTTTATTTTTAGGAGATAGATATCCAGTTAAATCATACAACGACACGGTTTTATCTTTGTATTTATTCCCCAACTAGCCAGCTCGGTACCTACTCGGAGTCTCGGACTCGGTTAACTCGAGTAACTCATTAAGTTCGACGCAACGAGTATAATTACTCGCGAGCTATACTTACTCGCGTGATTACTCGCTACTCGTTATTTTTGACAACAAGATTACTCGAGTTTACTCGAGTTATTACTCGAGTAAACGGTTACTTTTGCTCGAGTAACTCGAGTTGTAAAAAGTATTACTCGGCCCATCGCTAGGTAAAAGCTACCTCGAAAACGCTGTCTGAGATTACATTATCTGCAACACATATTGTAAAGAATCTGATGGTACGCGGTACGACGTACCACAGATTAAATAATGCCGTGAGTTGAAGGTACATACGTGTAAGTGTCGTGGCATGCTCGCACGCAGCTTTTTACGATGACAGATTACAATAAAATATTAAGATTGAAGATCCTTTTGCCGCCGGTCCGCATCCTTCGCTAACTAACAAAAACGTGACGCACTACACAACATTCTCTCATGCACCTTATGCTGTAATTAAAAGAGATTTCCACGACTAATAGCACTTAATTTTCGTACCTTGTCGAGAGGTGTACCGCGTGATATATTAATGTGTCATTCGTAAGTGCTACAAGTATGATTAGCATTCGCTTAAACGAATTACACTTTAGTTTAATTATACCCCTCAGACGGGACGGGTTCCTTGATAAATATCAAGTGAAAACTTGTCAGTCATTTCGACGTAAAGAAGTTTTGCCGCCTCACCGCATTTAATGGCTTCAAAAATGGTTTGGCCTAAAATCTTACCTAATTTCGTGGTTACCTTGTTTATGTTGATAACAAAACAACATCAAACAAAAAATTAAACTTGTAATCATGGCTTGTTAATTAAGTTTCCTTTGGGAAAATTTATAGAAAAGATTATTTCCATTCACTTCAAATAATAATAACTCTATCTATGTAATGCACTAAAAAGCTTCTTCGGACTACATATAGAATTATAGAGTGAAAGTCAGCCAGGTAAACAATCTATGAAACATGTTGGTACTGTCGGGATTGAGCTGATCACAGCGACTTCCTAAATAAGAAAGCTGTTGAATCCGTTGTTCGGTGCATGAGAAGCACAGGAGCTTGAGTACCTAGTGCTAAAATAAACTTTGTGCTTCCATGCAAGAAAAATACAAGTCTGTCAATCGCACGATCGATCAATCCATCCAAAGCCTCAGACTGTGAGCGATGACATTATTTCATTCATGAAATGGTAATAACAAAGGGAAATTAAAATTTCCCGGCAAAATTTATTTTATTATCTCTATACATATATCACATTTATTTATTAAGTACGTATATACCTACCTGCCTACTACAAAAAATTATGCAAAATATTTTTGCCTGTAAAGAACGCCAGTATTTTTTTAATTGTGTCAACCACAGACATGTATTTGTGACAACTTTATAAACATCAAGAGAATTCTAATGTCCTTTGGAAAATTCAAATACATTTTTCTTACGACTCTATAACCCTGTTGGTCACTAGACCTTACTTGCGGGGTCTCTAATTCAATTCCTGGCCAAGGCATAGTAATGTATTTTGTGTTGTTCATACCACCCACAACATAGGGAAGAATCCTACTGCGAGGGTATGCGTGTGGTATGAGTGTGCAAGCGTTTATTGGAACAAAGTTCCTTAACGCGGCTTGCGACAGGAGTGTTAAGACATAAATCATCTATTGTCTATGGCGAAAGTGTGAAGTAACGGAAGCAAGGAAATGCTTTTTTATAAACATAAAATAAAACTTTATTACCGTAGCAAGGACATGTGTGGCGAACTGTGGCGTGGTCACCATGTCCGATCGCCGTGTCAGGGGTCTTGGGTTCGATTCCCAGCGAGGCGGAAATTTGAATGATAACTTTGAATTTCTGTTCTCGGTCTGGATGTGCGTGTCCTTGTCTTTGAGCATTGTCTATGGCAACTCAGGGAATCCTAAGGTCTGGCTATGGGTGTGTAACGTCATTATTATTTTATTTGTTATTTCTTTATTGAGTAACAAAATTTTATAAATACCACAGAAAACCTTTCTTTTCTTATGTTTTCCTTTGGTGTTGCTGATGTCCATGGGCGACGATCGCCACTTTCCATCAGATGGATCGTCAGCTCGTTCGCCGGCTATTTCCATACAAAAACATGTTTATTTATTTTATCTACTGTTCCTCTATGACTATGTTTCAGGTTGTCTCGGCGCGCTATCAGCGGGCGTGGCGTTGGCTCTGTCGCCGGTGACGGTGGCGCTATGTGTGAGGAAGTCTACTCGCGTCACTGCTGTGGTGGGAGGGCTGATAGCCGCTCTGGGCTGTCTCTTTACCTCCTTCGCCACGCAGTTTCACCAACTGTTCTTCAGCTACGGTCAGTCTATGATTTATCCGAAGTAGAGGAAATTCTGGAATCAGAGCCGGCGTTAGGGGGGGTAAGGTTAGGCAATGGAATAGGGCGCCAGATTTGGAGGCCTCATGAGCAAAAAAAAGGAAAAATAAAATTCTTAATGCACGTTCCCATTGATTGATTCAGCAAAAAATTTTTCGAGCAAAAAAGCTCGATTTTGATTTACTTATGTGGGCGCCACAATATTCTTGCCTAGGGCGTCAGTGGCTCTAACGCCGGCACTGTCTGGAATCTATTTTAAGCAGGGTGTTTTCTAGTTGGATTGTAGATGTGATTGTTGTGAGCTTATCAGTTTATTAATCAATTTATTATGACTATTATTATTTATCAATAATCAGTTTATTATGACTAGATACTTGAGTTCTTAAAAAATTCTTCGATATCTGAGAATTTCCAGACATTATTATATGTATGAAGCCTGCCAAATTAATATAATTATCCGGTAATCCCTTGGACTTCATCATTCTAAGAGAAACCTTAGCTAGCTTAGATATATTGATGATACAGATATCTTCAATAACGAATTTTAATATATCTAAAAGCAGTCTTTTTTTAGATATATCAGAAAATTTATGATCTGGCAAAATAATTCAAGACATTATAGTAATAAGTATTCCTCATTATTCATCAAATCGCAACTAAGTATTTGCACAGCTCATGAGTGGAAGATCAGGTTTACTTTAGATAGCTGCTAATTATAATTAAGGAAAATAAATACCCTGCCAATTAAAACTTACAAAATCCTTTCTGTATTTAAAAATAAGTGTAATCTAAGTAGGTTCCTTTACAAATAACAATAGGAATATCACAGACATATTATAAAAAATAATCCTAGGATTCCTACTTCAAATGTATTTACATAATAAAGTGCTAACGACAACTTTACCTACCATCATACATACTCGTCCCCGATAAAAAACAAGTGATTAATCTATATCTATACTAATAATAAAGAGGAAAGATTTGATTGTTTGCATTGAATAGGCTCCGAAACTACCGAACCGATTTGAAAAATTACTTCACTGTTGGGAAGCTACGCTATCCCCGAGTAACATAGGCTATATTACATTTTCAAAAAAATTAGGGTTCCTTAATAAAACTCCAATAATGTAACCCAAGGTGTAAAAAATAAAGAAAACCGAAGCAAAGCGAGGGCGGTTACTCGTAGTTTATAAAACTAAATACACGGTTTTATACTGCCAATGTAGATACGAAAGAAAAAATTGGGACTGTGCTGTTGACCATTAAGGAGTTCCCTCGGCTCCCAAACCTGGGTGTAGTATCAGCTCATGCTTTAATCACTAAAATGCATTTTCATCAGAACAAGCAATATGTAAAATTCAACTCCTTAGGATAAGTGGAAGTAGGTCTAATTAGGCTTGTATGGAATTGTTTAAGAAACATGTAAAATCTCAACTCTTAAGCAAAGTTACTATACTGTAGATGAGTACTTAAATGACAAAGATGCATGGAAATGACCAGCTCTGCCACCAGTTCCGTTCAAGTTAGTGATATTTTTTTTGTAATAATGTAATACCTTATTTTATTTTTAAAAGATGTGCTCAGGATTTTCTTTAAGCTTTTCTTCTCCTCCATGACAAAGCACCTTTCCGAAAAGCCAAAAAAAAATGACGTGCATAAGTTTACCAATGATAAATATGAATAAATTATTTTGAATTTTGCAAGATTTGACCCAAACAAACAGGTCATAAATAAAACCGTTTAATTAAAATAATCACTGATAAAACACTATGTTAACTGCGTCATAATACTAATTAATTTCGTATCTGAACAATAAATTGAAATTAAATTAAAATGCGTATTGCATTACCATAAACAAACAAGGTAATGTCAATTTGCCTTAAATCTTACCGCACAGAATTACTGTTTAATTTACGACGCGATTCATATCCGCAGCTCGTTTTAACGGACATCAAAGGTATCCGTTAATTGGCCCTCTGAGTAAACAAACGGATATTCAATATAACTGGGGAATAAAAATAATTTAACGGCGCCGTGTGTATGCATGATTTCATCACTTGTGGGAGTTGTGGGTAAAAGCATCTAGCAAAGTAGGTAAGTAAATCATCGTTCGCCTTTTGAAGCAAATTATTTTTATGCATTTTGTGGCAATGGCCATTTATTTTTAATGAATTAAGCGTTCGTCGTTTATTTAATTTTCAATGATAGATAGGTATAAAGTTATAAACTGAAAAAAATACTAGTATCTAAGTATGAATCAGTTTAAATTTTATAAGCTTTTGTTTTAACTATACAAAATTATCACCGAACTTCAACAAAGTATATAAGCAATACTGACAATATTTTGTGTTAAAATACACTGATTCCTCTAAGCCGTGATATTTTATTAAGTCGATGTGATCGCAAACAACGCAATGCATTTCAAAACGGAAGCATTAGTTCTGTTGTAGAACTCTCGTACGATGTGAACGAGACATTATCTTCAATGTCTTTTGTTTCTAGCATTGCGAGTTGCGACACTAGGATTATAGATGCTGTAGGATAGAAGATTTTACACGGTGGGTAGGTTTACGATTGTTCACAATTTATATGATCTACTTTTAAATTTATTTATTAGGTACCTACTAGTTGGTACCGATAGGACTATTATTTTTACCTAATCTATTGGTGATACTTAACAAAATAATCTTCTAAAACCAACTATGCCTAGTTGAAACGAACGAGAGGGAATCGAACCCGGGATCCTCGAAAGTTAATAAGTTTTTTTCCGAAAATTGTTTCCTGAAAATTTTTCGTAACATAAATAACGGCAACTGAAAGCATAAAAAATTGGTAAAATCGCATGAAATCCTGTGTAAAATAAAATCATGAATCACCTGCAGTTATAAAGACTCAATCATTTAAGAAGTATGCAGGCAGACATAATGACAAAAGTAATGATCGATAAGTTGTTCCTCTTTAATACAAAGCTATATTACGGGCCTTATATTACCCGAGAAATGTAACTTCATTGCAAGTCCATTCACATCCCATTTCATCACCGGTTATTACCGGTTATTAAATTAAAGTCATTCGTCATACGCCGAACAAATGCACGCTTCCTTTGCAAATTTCGTTAAGCTGTTATATCCTGAATCCTTGCCCTCTTTCATGATCGGTGTCAGATTCAGTTTTGAAGAATTGCCTTACTGCCTTCAGATTGGCCTCGTTATACCTATTGTGGAGTCATGAACTGTTACCTACAGTTGTTTTCAGTTATCTATCTGTCCATTATCTATGGAGATACCATCCATACGTTCAATATTTATAATAGTAAAATAGTATCTAGTATAATGTAGGTAAGTAGTTTGTTAAAGTGGCTAGATATCGGATTAAGGATAATGAATAGATAGAGTATTGAAAACTGTAGTTAGATAACAATAATGAGCTTATGAAAATTAAGTATTTCATATAGGTAACCTACCTTTTGAGATTCAGGTAGAAATAGCTATTGTAAGGTACCTAATAATGAGACTTTCGGAAACATTACCTTTTAAAAGTACCTACCTATTGTATTTTATTCGTATGGTAATACAACCGGTATCTTATTTATTTTTCTATCTTTTAAATTATCATATTGTTGACAGAGCTGCTACATATTTTTCACCGGAGAAATTAGAATACCTACTCCCTTGATATTTATAAAAATGTCACGGTGAAAGAAATACAGGCGCTTTTCGCAGGCAATAATACTTTGCATAATTATGAAAAACAACTGAAAATTATTTAGTACTATGCTCATAACCTGATGACTTTGGATGGATGACATCGAATGGATGGATCGATGGAGTTGTAATGGGCGGTCAGATTTTTTTTAGGTAACGTTGTCGTTACGTTAAGTGTTCTGCCCCGAATATTATTCTCAGATTACCTAGCAGTTACCTATGCTTCAAAGTAATAGCACCCGAAGGCTGGTATATCGCAGACCTTTGGCCTAAGAACTTCCGACATCCCTTTAAATTCAAAGCAATCTACATCAATACTGGTAGTTTCATACATGTGAAAAAATACGTGTTAAGATTGTTTTTAAAATCAGCTTACTATCATCACAGCTCAATCGGATAACGTCGTATTTAGTGTCAATCCGTTATCCTGTACAACTGCCTACCAACAGTCCAAAAGTCATGTTTGATATTATTTTGCCTACTAAATTATCCTAATGGATAGATAGATTATTGAAAACGGCATTCATTATCGATGCATTATCCTGTTAATTCCAGGCACAGTAGTCGGTGTGGGTGTGGGTTTGACACGAGACTGTTCTACGTTGATGGTAGCCCAGTACTTCAAGCGACGTCGAGAGCTGGTGGAGATCTTCATCGTGAGCGGCAGTGGCCTTGGGATTGCTGTCATGTCTACCTTCATCAAAGGCGCTATAAGGTAACGGTCGGTGTGGCTAGTCTTTTAGCGCACAACTTCTGGTAATTAGCCCTCTAAGTTTAGGTCCTGTGCCTGAGCACCGCCATCAGGTAATAACACTCCATTAGAGTTATATTTTTTGTGTAGCAGGCAAGATTTCAGTTTAAAGTAAATATAGAAAAGCTTCTCTTGATAGTTCTCTCTCTTTTCCTTCAAATGCAAGCTTGAAGACAGAGTTGGAATTCTAAACAAACCCGAATTGTCAGTAATGCAATGTCATTAAATGCAGTTTTATAAGCTTGGTGGCCTGACGTCGTTTTTCACTATTGTTAATAGCAACATAGGAGACTAATCTCTGTACTAGCGTGCAGTTAAGAGTAGCGTGTTGTCCACCCAATTAAGCTAAGTTACGCTTAAGCCATGAAGTTCGTTAAGTCATTAACTCCAATTATAGAATCGTTTAAAGTCCTTAAAGTGTAGTTGATGTCACCATTATGTTTTAGGTTAATTATAAACACTTGTTTCTTATTACAGAGCAATAGGGTGGCGTTTAGGACTACAAGCAGTAACAGGAGTGGTATTCGTAACATTCATCCTCGGAACGTTCTACCGATCAGCGTCTCTGTACCATCCTCAGCGAAGAGCCATACTCCATCTTAAGAACCAGAACAAAATTAAACGGAAGATGAAGGACAGAAATAAGACCGATGACCGCCAGCCATTCTTTGACTTCTCGACATTGAAATCTAAGACTGTTAGAATTTTGCTCATGTCGACTGGCATATCCGCTTTTGGGATAAATACTCCAATATTTTACTTGGCTTATCACGCTGAAGAGGAAGGTTCGTAATGTATAATATAAGTACCAAAGTATTGTTATAAAAATAAGTACGTACCAAATAATAAAATGTGTTGTAATATTATATATTTTAAGCAATGATAGCGTTAGGTTTGATGAAGGCCGTGGTACAAAATTTAAATGCGTCTTAGAAATTATCACTTCTTAAGAGACGGTGTTAAGAAAAAGCTTACCCTGTGAGTTCTCCATAATGTTTAGAAAGATGTGTGGTGTGATGCTTGGCATTCTGAATTTAACTAGAGCCTATAGACTTAGACTTTCTCCTTTTTGCCAGAGGACACCTCAACCATTTGGGATAATTTTTAACTGCTTATTTCCCTTAACAATAAGTACCTATCTGTTGTTTAATTCCATTCACGTGGAAGCTGTTATTTTTCCAGGCTTGGGAGATACAGCTGAATTACTCCAAGCATACTTGGGCCTGGCCTGGGCGGTGGGCTGCGCGGCCTTCGGTCTTCTAGTTCGGCAGAATAACGCAGAATGCCGTATCGCACGTCAATACCTGACCCAAGCCGCTGTCTTCGTGTGTGCGTTGGCTACGATGGCTCTTACAGCGGTTGAGGGCTCATATAGAGGATACGTGATGTTTGCGTGGGTTTACGGTGAGTAGGGAAGAGTGAATTTCGGTGAAGGAAAATATCGTGAGGAAACCTGTAAACCTGACAGTTCTCCATCATGTTCTCTAAGGTGTGTGAAGTCTACCAATCTGCACTTGGCCGGCGTGGTAGACTATGGCCTGTAGGTACCCTCACACTGTGAGTGAAAACCCTGATCCCAACAGTGGAGCAATAATTATGGGTTGTTATTTTGACTTTGACTTTGAAGGAAAAGCGAAGTAACAATTAAAGCATTCTTAACAATGATTACTTCGTTGAGTTACTTATTTGTTTATTCCTAATAGATCATCTTTGTTCAATGGTTACATTAATCTAGTCTGTGGGTAATTTTGTTAAACTTAGGTCGTTAATTAAATATCTACATTTTCACCTACCTACTTGTCTAAAACTCGGGCACGTTATTAAATCCTACCAACTTTTTCGATATCGAAATACCAAGTTTATTGGTCTGTTCGTGGATAATCTTTTTACAATTTGAAAAACTAATTCTTCTAAGTGATAATAACGACAACCATAAATAATAAATAAAGACAATTTGTTTTACAGGAATATTCTGCGGCGGTTACCACTATTCGCTGAAGATGTATACGTACGAACGTGTACGTTCGAGAAACTTCGCTCGTACCTGGGGCTTCGTGCAGTGCTCGCAGGCCGTGCCCATCGCTATTGGAGTGCCACTCTCTGGTATTCATTTATTAACTTTTATCTCCTAGATGTATCGATACGAAATCACAAGTATTAACGTAGCCCTAGGAATACTTTACAGCCGGGAAGAATTTAATAAAGCTTGATAGAACTTCGCTTTATTTATATTCTTCTTTCTTTTTCTTCTCTTTCTCGGCCGGCAATTCATCATTACCGTGGTGGATTGTCAACTCGTTATTTCCAAAAAAGAATATAATAGCTATTATATTAGTTTTCTTTTTAAATATAAAATAAGCAATTATATTTTGAAATTTTCACTTGTCCAACATCAAGAGCTACGTAGGTAGGTACATACACAATATATTTCGCAAACAGATCCCTGAATAATAAGAGTGGTATTCGCAAACTCACAAATATTTTAAAGACCTTTGCAACAATACCCCACCGTATGGGGTACCACAGAGTACTTAATCACTATGTGGGGTACGCTAAAAACTCATTCCGCTTTAGATTTAGGGGAAAAATTTTTATACTTACGAGTTTTAAATACCTATGTTTATTCCAGGGTACATAAACGTGGGATGCGGGGGCAAGGCGGGTTACTACTTCAGCTCGACGTGTTCGCTGATCGGCTCTCTGTCGCTCTTCTGCATCGACCTGCATCGCCGGAGCGTTGCACACAAACACACCAAGTTAGACTTGTTATTCTTGTTAACTTTTTTTTTGAAATATCCGGGACGTAAGCAGCCGACCTCACATGGGGATAGCGTATAGTCTGTCTCTATACCAAACAATACCATTGGGTACAATATTGGCATTATTTGCGTTACCGTTGCCAAGTAAAAAGAAACCCTATCCGCTCGTTGAATAGCTTTTCATACTACGACCAGAATAGTTAAAAAATTTTATCAACCCAAGATTGATTTTAAATTTTGTGGAATGACAAATTTTAAGCGTTTTGGATGGACTTTTTTTGTCATACCCAGTTGCTACTTTCGTGTCTGTGGCAACGAAAGTCGTTACTATGTATTTTTTGATGTATAGATATTTTAAAAATATTGCTGTTTTCACAGAGAAAATGGCGGTACCGCAAATAATTGTGAGTCAGCGTGCGGGCCGCCACTCCGCGGCCGCGAGCCGCGCACCGCTACAGGCGCCGCCACCGCATTAGGTACACATACATACATACATACGTCATACATACATACTAATATTGTATATTTACTTGTAAATCAACGGGAATGACTCCTACCAGGAGTAGTGCTTCTCCTCCATATCGTAGGTTTGAACGTTGACCTCCCGAAAAGAAAGTCGAGTAGGAATAGGTACGAATCCTGAACACATCTATGAATCTCGTGAATGAAAATGCTTAAAAAATCTAAATATTTAAAACCTATAGCTCAATATAGGTACTCAAAGATGTACGAACTCTGCCAATTCACACTTGGCCAACGTGTCAGTCGATCGCCTTAACATTTTTCTTTGTGGTAAGCGGGGTTCCCATCTAAGGAACAAAAGCCAAACAGAGGGACAGTAATGGATTGTAAGGATGATGAGAATGAAGAGAATTTTAAAAGCTACATCTGAACATTCTCCAGACTAATCAACCCTCCCATTAACGAGCATAAACTTCAAGTTCTAGGAGCAGAACTAGTGACACCAGGCAGACCAGGTCGGGACCTGCTGGACAGCATCGGCCCCGGCAGCCTGGGCTCCCCGCCCGTGCCGGAGCTCACCTGCATCAGCGAGGAGGGAGGCCTCGACCTGGACCTAGACCTGGACATACCGGAGCATCTGCTCGAGGACTTGGACTGCGGTGGGGACTGTATCACTAGTTGTAATAAGGTATGAACGAAGAATGGAATTGTATAGAAACATAAATTTCGCACGACGTTGGCGAACGTATGAAAATGTATTTGTATGAAAATGGCATTGATAGCGCAACGCTCAAAATGTGGCACTTAAACTGGTCTAATTGGCCAATGCTCTACATGGTAGTGACGCTATCTCACATAAGTTCGTAAGAAAGAGATGGCGCTACTTCTCACTTGTATGAGCCCGCCTATTGGACCTTGAGTGCAATAAGTGTTTTAATTTTATTTCGTTTCATTTCAAGCCAATCTGACCCTGGTGGTGAGCTCTAAAAATTATCTTATCATCCCAGCGCGAAATTCTCATTGTGGTAACATAGATTAATTTCGACAGTACTGTCTTTATGAGATATCCTATCCATTTTAAATGTGCTAGAACCTGATCGTTTTTCGTGGTTCTTAGTGACTCATCCGGCAGATTATCCTAATGCAAGATATTATTAACAATTACCGTTTATCTAACCTACATAATTTCCGTTACAGGTAGAAAACTACTTAGTGCTCAGTGAATATGAAAATAATTTAATAGCGGAACTACCCAACTTGAACGAGCGTCGCGGAAGGCGTTGGTCCATAATGGTGGCCAATTCAAATTCCCCGCAAAGATCTCCTGAAAACCCAAACTCACCAGAAACCCACACGACCAAGTGGAAGAAAAAGTGCCATAACACAAACAACAGACTGATAACAGTGATCAACGAAGCGTCCTTGTAAACTTGTAGTGAAATAAAGCCGAGACAATAAATAGCCAATAATTCGATTAGTGTACCATGACCTATTTAACCTCATAATTTATTTGATGTGTGTGTATAGTAGAACATTTGTGTACTGTTTCAATTTAATTTATTAATTAAATTATTATATAAAATACGGCTTTTATTTCCTGTAGTTCCTGTTTCCTGTAGGAAATTGAAATAAAACAAAATATACAAGAGATTAATTATAAATATAATATGGAAATTTCAGTAATTATTAAAACTAGCGAATACTGTACCGAAAAATACAATTGGAACACAATATAGTAATTATTATTAAATAATTATTCATCATTGCCGTTGTGGAATGACAATATCTTCTAAGAACTGGGCGAAACAGCGCATCGCTTGGAGTAATGCGGCGAGGAGTATGGAGAGAGACAAGCTGACCAGCTTTTGACTCTCAGACTTAACAAGTTCGTTGTTCACAGGAACTAAACATTGGCTCGAATCTACACTAAGAATGCTTGAGTTATCACAATCACTATACACATTTGTACCACAAACTTCACCACAACTTATGTTCGATTTACTATCATTGACATTACATGCCAGGTCTATCACAATATAATCTGTATTAGTTAACGGGTTACCGTCGAAGTCATCCCTGGTTTCATCCAAAAGAGGCCGAGTTTCATCATCTTCAACAATATTATTATTAGTAAAATCGTTCGAACAACTTGGAATTTCATTCCAGTACACAACACAAGGTTTTTCTTTACTTAGGCACTTATTTATTACATCCTGTTCTTCTTCAACTGAACTTACGCTTATGATTACATCATTATTATTGTAATTCCTGCTGCATTTGAGCGATTCGTCGTTTTCTCCAGACGACATCCCACTATCATTATCTACAGTTACTTCTTCGTTAATTATTAATAAATTGTCACGAGTATGACTATTGGTTTGTAAATTAGTCACAGCATTTAAATTGGTCTTATCAAAGCTGCCATATTTTAATTTTGAAGCTCTTTTAGTGGGTCGATCACGTACCGTGCCCGGATTGGGCACGGCCTCAGGTCAAGAGTACTTTGCATGCTTGAGATCGCTCTTTTTAACTCTATGATTAGAGATTACTTCTTGCACCCCAAACAAATCATTCACATTTTCGATTGGCGCATTGTTCAATGAACACGCGTCATCTATTAGCATATCGGAACGTAAACCCTGAAATATAAAAACATTTTATTACGTGAGCTATTCGATCAATTTATTATTTCCTTGTAGAATACGATTTGCATGTTCAAACCACAAAGAAATAGGATATCGATTGTCGATTAGTATTACGAAGAATCCACACTGCCTATTGAATTTCCTACTGTTTATAGGTTTGTAGCTCAGTAGCAAATGACTATGTCTCAGATTGTCAACTGCCTGAAAAGTCGATGTCCATCGATAGCAAATATTTGGGATTCTTCTCAACGTTATTTAGGCATCTTTTCAAAACGATTTAACAATAGTTGTACTTTAATTTTTCTTTGCTTAGTCGGGTTCTCATTTCCCCTTGAATATAAACAGAGACCTAACGGACTTAACCGACCTGTCACCTGACTTTCGATTTGAGTTGCAAGTGGTTTTTTTGGCGAGGAGGCTCTGCCCCCCCCCCCCTCACCCCCCCGAGCCAATTTCATACGAGCCATGACAAGAATTTTACGATGTGCATATTTTACGATGACCACGTTGTGAGGTGTTTATTGGCTCAATGAGCGTTTTCGGGTCTTTGAGTGTAACACATAGACAACAAAATATTAAAGGGTAGGACGCATTCGGTGGTTGTATCAAAATGGCTATGAGATGTAGAATCCATCCCCAAATTATAACTAACTCAATCTAGACTGACACACTTTATAAGTAGATAGATAGAAACGATTAAGTACTACAAAAACACTTACCTCAGAAAAATATACATAGTCCTTCTCAAATGTCAGGATAAATATGCAGAACATTGCTGTCAACATGTAACTACATAAGCTCGTGATGACGAAACATATGTAAACTCCAATGGAATTATCTGGAAAATTAACTTTAATTATTAATTTGTACTCCATTCATAATTCATAAAAATGTATGTTATTTAGTTTTATAATAATTCAGGATACTCTAACAGGCACAATTACTATTGAATTATATATTATATAATCCAATCCTCCATTTACTGAATATTGATTAAAAATATAACTCTAAGAGTATTCTTAATTCTAATCGACTACTAAAATTATTGCAATTAAATGAACCAAAAAGAAAACATACACAATATTTGCTACAATAGCGAAAAAATTTTAAGTAGCAAGCACATTAAACATATATTTTTCTGTACTTGGACAAGCATAATTTGTCAAAGCAAGCTTTAATTGTTAAGTAACTATTTAACGTTAAATATGGTAATATTTACCTCCTGGCAACAAGGATGTAACAATTCCGAATATTGCCAATACAACTAGGACGAGGAAGCTCACATTTGCAAGACACTGTCTAAGCACTAACACATTTTTTTCATAATATAACGTAGAAATATAAGTAGAAATGATGCACTGAAACATTAGGAAAAGCATGTGATTGTAAAATAGATAGAATAGCTACAATTTATAAAAAATATATAATAAGCAACGGACATTACTAGCTTAACAATTTTAAAGTAAAAGCTTTGGCTTTGTAACTTATTTGATACAATTATGTACAAATAAAAGCTTGTAAAAACTTATGCCTGGTTCCTATATTAAAATGTTTTTATAGAGGAACCAAACTTCAGACAGGACAAAAAAAAACTGTGGTGCAATTTTATCAAGAAGTACAATTAGCCATATCATTGAGAGAAAAATATTCACTAACCTGGACCCATAAATACAAGGTTCCGAATCCATATATGAATATAGTTAATGCCATAAGACAATGATCATCCACCTGAACAGACAGGATACTTTATTCAATCGGACAATAGGAATTCAATAGTACAACTAACAGATTAAAAATAAAATAAAATGAGAATAACATAAATGAGCCTTGGATTAAAAAAAACATATAAGAAGTAATCCCAATTACAAGGAGTCACAACATGCATTGTATGATAAGTATGTATATGCATTATGCATATTAAGTTATTGAGTTAACTGATTGATCAACAAAACAGTGATTTAACTTGAAAAGTTAACAAGTCCTGATTATGACAGTGATGTTACTTAACATTACATATTTGCACTATATATAAAGTTATCTGGGAGATCTACACTTAATAATCAAATTTGAAATACATTATGAAACAAAACTGACCCAGATATCCAGCAGTGTTTGAATTACTGAACAACAATGGCCTTAATGAATCATATTATCACATTAACTACAATGCAATCATTACATCTGCTTTATAACAGGTGTTATTCCTTGGTTATTAATGTAAAGTATTAAAATGAAAAATATAAAAATGAAGATAATAAAAAGTTAGTTAATTAACTTCCATGGAATAGACCACTAGGACTGTATTTATGTTGTTAAAATATCAAGTTTTATATTACATTTTTAAAACATTGCAGTTATAATAATCTTAGCTACTTATTAAATTTGTTTTTGAGAAAAATATAATGAAATATGTAATTTAAAAAACATCTTCAATGTTAGCACAATATCACACATGCTATAAATTTTACCTTACCTGATCATAGTTTACTATACTTTACCTTAAACAAGAATAAAAAGAGGTAAACCAGGAAGCCCAATGACAAGAAAGCTGCTGAGAATGAAGAGATCCTATTCGCAAAGGACGTCACATTTGGATTTGGTGTTAGTGAACCTAGTATATGAATTTGCTGGTATCGGTCATAGATGATTTTGCCAGCTGAAAAAGAAATTGTTAGTCCACACTGAAGATAATAATTATATTAATAAAGGACAATAATAATTATATTAATACAATATAAGTTAGTACAATGACAAGCAAGTAGATTCATTCTGTAATTTATGTTGGTAAATTCAGTCCATCAGCCATTTATGAAACCTGTCTAATGCACCAGTTGATAAAGTATGCTCCAGGATAGCTCAATTACAACAAGAGACCACACAGTAATGTGTTAGATCTGAAGTTATTATATTATTCTTATTAACAGCATTTTTCACATCAGTATTTGCCTTTATCAATGTGTAGAAACTTAGAAGAAAAGATGTTTAAAAACAATTAGTTGCGTAAATTCAATGATGCCAAGAATTTTACCGATATCATGTTAAAAATAAGAAAAATAAAATAATATGAAAGTAACATGCAAATGGACGTTATTTTAATGAATGCAAACCAACAAATAAGGCAATATTAAATTTTAATGTGAAACCAAATCCAATAACAAAAACATAAATAATGAAGTTTAAATATAAAATAAAATTAAAATAAGGTCAACTCGGCGAAGACCGTCTGGAGGGTAGGACCGTACAGTAAGAAATACAACGAATTCTGAATAACTACAGCAAATACAACCCAGCGTACAAACACTTTAAACTGTTTTAGTTTCAATAAATTGACATAGATGGCGCTATTTACAACACAAAGAGAAAAAAATACGTATAAAATTTAGTCGGGCTATCAACTTGCAACACGACCTGGCAACACGTTGGCAAAAAAATATTTTAAGTGGGTTTTCATCATATTTATCAAGGTTTGTGTAGCTAATTTAATTAATTATCAATATTATTATCTAAATATTCTATTAGAATAGAATAAAACATATTTTTTAAGAAGTTACATCTAGTGAAAAAAACCAATCCTCAAATTGCAATAGTGGAGAAGTCCGTCTAGTTCTTGGTGGGAAAGATCGGCATGTGCCGGTCTTCGTCGTTTCCAGATGTAATAAACCTTTTACGCCTAAGCAAATTTTATAAAATTAATCCTTATACATATGATTTGTATATTTAAGCTTCCTGCGTAGTGAGTCTCTCTTAAAACCTCTTAAGGTCTACTCTTAAAATCGATAATCGATATTTCATTTCAATTGCCGTGTTATTTTATTATTTTTCTTTGACTCATACATTTATTTTATTATAATATTCTATTTTATACTTTCGACGAATTTATTAGCACTAGCGCTGAAAAAAAAAACTATTATAACATTAATATAGAAGAAGGTGTATTTTAGTACCTACTTCGATTAAGTAAGTTGGTTTTTGATCTCTTATATGGTAGACCTAAAGAAGGCGATTCCTTTTAATAAAACTGATATACAAAAAAAAGATTTTTTAATTTGATTTAATTGTTTTTTACCCCTGAGTTTCGATCTATACCGGACTTACCCGACATACGTATTTTTTTGCGATTTATGACGATAAGAGCGTTTAATATGAAAAACGATAGCACACATTTAAATGGCGTTGAAATACATACTCGTATACAATGTCTATATTCACGTAAACCGACTATTTGTAGGTTTTTTTTCCACAAGACGGTCTTATCCGACGTGGTAGTAAAGTCCGTCTATTTCACCATTGTTTCAAAATTAATTTTTATTTCATTAATCGATAACCTTAAAGTAATTTTTAGAGTTTTTTTTAATGGTCAACTAAATATTTGATTACCTAATTCAATAAAATTTGCCTAAAATGTTATAGAAATAGCAAAATTTGCCTAATGAATTAAATTTTTAATGAAGTATGCCGGTCTTCGACGAGTTGACCTTAAATGTAATAATGGTTATATTTCTAACACCTAAACATATTGTTTGATGGCATTATTAAATAATCAATAACATATATTTAAAGCATCCCAATTTTATTAATAACACTTTAAAAACTACTCTCACCTAATGCACCGCTGGCTATATATAAAAAAGCAAGGCCAGTATCCAATGAGCTTGTCGCTTTGATAATTTGGAGGCAAATGCTGAAAACATAAAAAATAGATTAAAGTTTCACAAAAACCCAGAGAGGCTTTGTAAGTGAAAGTAATATTGTTACTATGCGGAATCTTTCAACATCAGTGATTTATTGATCATAACACATTCATAGTTTTACCACACTACTAACAATAGTAAATATCTGAATTATTTCGAAACAATAATAAAAATTGTTATAATAACTACAAAATTTTAATAACAATCCACTTAACAACTTCATGAACACTTACGAGAAAACATAAGTTGAAGATAATGCAATTGAAGCACACTTAAATATCAACATTTTTATATCTACAACGTGTTACTTTTTATGCAAAAATCTAAATTGCACATAACAGCAAATTACAAATACAATACTGCCGCCGTTTGATGTAATAATTCCATTATATCTGACTTGTCTTGATACTTCTGTTTCGTTTCGCTATTTTTTAATGACATTTGAGACATTTGAGTTGATCAAAATATTACAAAAGGAAAAGCCAAAAGCCAATCAGTTTTACGTCACAGTCAAGTCAATGTCACTGACTGACATAATGTCATTTAACTTCTCAAACAAGTACACGTCAATGTCACTTTTTTCACAGAGTAGAGAATCGACACGTAGTTTATAGCAAAGCAAGAACTTTATAGTGTAACTATACGCCGATCTTTGAAGAGGTACCTGAAGACGGATGATGTAACATTGGATGACCATTTTTCTATGGTGTCCATGTTATATATAGTCTCAGGATATATAATTCGATTGTGTTAAAAAAATTATAAGTGCGATTTTGTGACTACTGCAACGAAACAGGTGTTTTGTTACGAAATTCGTAAGAACCAACCATTTTATAACGATATTTACCAGTTTTCTTTTAACTTTTATTGTGTGATTTATATTCTTATGTGATATTATACATTGTGTTTTGGTTAATATGTCATAATTGGTGGGAATACATTCAATATAACGCAAAAATTGGGGCGCCAATTTTAATATCCACATATAATTTTAATATCCTATAGCTTTTATCTAAAAAATCTACTGAATGGCATCCGGGCTACTATTTACATATAAATACATTTATGTGTAAATACATGGATGTATTCATGGATGTATTACTCTAACTGGATAAGTAATTTTATAGAGTTACCTGAGGACGGATGACGTCATAGCCTAAGGACCATTTTTATATTATGTCCATGTTATTTATAGTCCCAGGATGTATCATTCGATTATGATTTTTCATAATAATATAAAAAAAATGTAAGATGAATATTATAAGTACTATAATTGTGTGGTATGTAGTTTGCAACACTGCACCAAAAAATTAATGCAATTTTTCAGAGTGGTGATTATGGTCATCGGGGATTTGTGAAGTTATTAATTATCAGTGAGAAAATTACAATAAAAACAATTGCAATATTTTAAATGCAGTAATTCTGAAGAAATTTGAATAAAATGTTTTATTTCAATGATATATTTTTTACCACGAGAAAAATTACCAATTGAAAACATTTTAAAGAACCATATCAAAATAGGACATATTAATTTTTCTAAGTAATGGACACCCTACAATTATGAAGGACAACCTCAATCCGGACTGTGATTGGTCGAATAGTCCTTAAGACATGACGTCATCGAATTATTCTGTGCTTCAGGTACGTCTACAAGGTCAGCAATCCAGATAGTGTAATATATCCATGTGCCAATGTGACTGTCATTGACATTACTATAAGAAATGTCAGATACATTAGATTGATGTGATTGTCAAATGTCAAGTTTTTTGACAAATTTAAATTTTATTTCAAGTTTCAAAGTTTTTGTGCAAGATTTCGCGCCGTTTGATAAAATAATATTTTATCAATAAAAATTAAGACATTTCATAATTCTTTGTGTGGTAAATGGTGGTGGAAAAGAAAAGCATCCTAAAATCACCAATATAATTTTATTTTTTACATGTAATACAAATGAAATAAATAATAATATTCTCTACCGGTCCTAAGCTTAACTTATTTTGATATTCGCAATTGAATTGTTTCGAGCATGTCTTCTTTGCAACCAATTCATGCCTTAAATTTAGGTGAGTTGTGATTAACCCTAGCTAGATCACTATCCATTTTCGAATATGTTAATCGAATAATGGCGATAAATTTTGTATGTTTAGTATAAGTCGCATTCCTTCCAACTCCCATCCCAGCTAGTGACTAATTTTGTGGACCCGTTGCCTGTATGATAAATTTTATTGTATTTTTTGTTGCCCGTTCCAACAGCTCGTTCAATCGACAAAGCTTAGTATTAACATTACATTTTACTACTAGTGCAGTCATTGAAGCATTATTGCTCCGAATTTTTTTACTGTGAACCGATTTGCGTGAAATTTTGGAATTAGGTTCATCTTACCCTTAACTTCAAAAGTGAAAATGATTTAAACTCTGCACTCACCCTGGGGGTGGTTGCCACCCCTTCTCGGGGGTGGACATTTTTTTTTCAAAATAACCTCGGATATCGATAGAAGGGCTAATTTTAAGCTAAAAATCACCTATAAAGTTTTTCGAAAAATCCAATACTTTTCAAGTTATTGGCAATTGAAAAATCGCAATTTTTTCACGTTTTTCATCGGTCTTTTGCAAATATCTCCAAAAATATATGTTTTGTCGAAAATTTTATAAGAACCAAAATTGTAGCAGATAAAAAAACGAACAATTTAGTTTTTTTTAAATCATTCTAAGTGCAATATTAAGCTAGATATTGAAGATCAAAGCCGTTTTTTATTTTGTCTGAAATTTAATCTATGTGTTCAATGCCATCTAGCGGCGAACAGATGCATTTTATGCATTCTGCCATAAAGAAAGTTTTTGTAGTGCTTAAAATAAGCTTTAAAATGAGCACTGTTAAAGGTCTTTTGCACGTAAAATAAGTGAGCTGTATTGAAAATAAGAAGACTATTTAATATTTTTTCTTTTAAATCAATGGGTTTCATAAGTGCCATTTCCGCCAAAATGAAAATTAATCGTATTCCGCCTAGAAATAACTTTATTATGAAGAGTTTGATAGATTGTATCAGTTTGGCTGCTTCAGGGCACATATTTTTAAAAAAAATCAAGATTTAAAAAAAAAAACAAAATTTCAAATTTACAAAAAAAACACCTTTTTTTCATAATATCTCAAAAATGACGACAGATACGTAAAAAAGTGTAGGGATGAAAAATTTAGGTATTTTTCTGACGAACAATTTGGTTTTTTTTTATTTCTGTCAAACAAAAATTGACGGAGATATGATTGTTTAAAGAGCGCGCGGCAGCGCAATCACAGTCTCTCTTAAGCCCTTTAATCCTTCACCGTTTTAAAAAAAGGTTTTTTTACTATATATTGCAATAAAGGATGTTGTAGCTCTGTTAATTACCTTTAAAATGGTTTATTATAAATTGTGATAGCATGAAAATTGAAGGAGTTATGGTCCAAAAACTTATCATATTTTTTTCTACTCAGTAACTGAAAATTTCGGAGTGTGAATATTTGGAGCAAGTTGTTCTCAAAGCTGCTACAAAAAACACTGCTGTAAAATTGTCATCGCTAGTTCCAACCGTTGGTGCCATAGATGAGCATACCAAGAGAGTCATCGCACCACTCGCCGAGGATTGAAGTTCCATCCACACCGATTGGACTCGTGGAGTACTTCTACAGTTCGATTTTCACGAACTTTTTTGCCACGCACGTGCAGACTGTGGAATGGGCTTCCTTCTGAGGTATTCCCTGAGCGCTATGACATGGGGTTCTTCAAAAAAGGTGTGAAAAGAGTTCTCCTTCAGGGCCGGCGTTGCATTGGCGATTCCTCTGGTGTTGCTCATGTCCATAGGCGACGGTAACCACTTACCATCAGGTGGCCCGTATGCTTTTTCGTCTGCCCTTCAGGCTATAAAAAAAAAAAAAAAAAAAAAAAGAGTTTATCTGCAAACCCAGATTTGGCTTGGTAATAAAAACATTTGTCCAACGGATTGGGGGTGGATCATGAGTGACGGCTTATTGACTCCACTTAAGTCTGTAAATCCACCCGCACCACAAGAACTCCTAAAAATGATTTTTTGCAACTGCAAAAAAGATGTGGAACGTCTTGCGGGTGCAGAAGAGTTGGCCTATTCTGTAATACTACATGCGGAACGTGCAGTGGAGATAATTGCCAAAATAGCCCATTAATTCAACCAGATATTAATTGTGACAGCGACTCCGACATTGAGTAATGAAAAATAATATATTTTAATAATCTGGTACGATGTATTTTATGTAGTATTTTATGTAATTTGTAAATATTTTATTCAATAAATGGCAATTTTTTACTCTATAATTAAATTATTTTTAAATATGTAATCATATATATTTACTGTTTTAATTTAGGGGTAGTTTTAAGGGTAGCAAAGTTGAATGTTATGATAATCACTTTCGAGAGTGTAGAATAATATTTAAATCCTTTTCATTTAATCAAAAAAAAATTAACAATTTTTTATCAAGGGGTTGTTTTTAAGGGTTGAAAGGGGGTTAAAAATTTGACTATTATTATAGAGAACAAAATAATACTTACTCTATACTTACACCTTTTTATGTCATACCAAAGTAATTTTTTGTGATTTTTTTAATTTAGGGGTTGTTAGCAAGGGTTGTAAGAATTTCAAGGGGTTGAAAATGATTTTAATATGAGGTAATTGTGTTAGAAAACACTTTACAATTTCAAAACTTACTATTACACATGTTTTCTAGCGATAAAATGGCTCAATGTTAATTTTTCCATTAAGGGGTTGTTTACACCCCTTAAAAATAATTTGCGGAGTTCAGATTATTTTCACTTTTGAAGTTAAGGGTTAGATAAGCCTAATTCCAAAATTTCATGCAAATCGGTTCACAGTAAAAAAATTCGGAGGTAACACCGTATTTTTCGCTTCAATGACTGCACTATACATTATTTTAAGTAGATACCTGTTAGTAATTATTGGCTTCAACCCATTAATGGCCTACTACTGAGCACGGGTCTTTCCTATTGAGGAGGCCTGAAGCTTACCCCACCATGCTGCTCCAGTGCAGATTAGTGGAAGGTTTAGTGACCATCCAAATGCCGAAAGTTTTCATGCTGTCGAGGCCCTCTGACTTATGTTAACAACTGGGACTGATGGCTTTATATGCCCCCCGAAGACACTCAAGAATTTTTACCGCTAGTGATCACTCATCCAAATACTGACTGGTGCCTACTGTTGCTTAACTCTGTCAATCATTTAGGATCGTTAGGATCGACACAAGCAGCTGGGCTATGAGCACTTTGCAGTAGTAATTATTACAAGTCGCTAATTAAGTGGAAAATTTATCTAGAAGTGAGAGAGATGTGGAAAAGACTACCATGTCCAGTCAGTTTTGTCTTTGCTTATGGATACCCTTGTATTGATTTCCTATAGTAATAAAATTTAAATAATTATTTTCCAAATAATTATAATCAAAGTGTACTAAACAGATGAAACTAAATATGTACTATCATTTTACTGTAATGAACTGAATGATATTGCTTTGTGCATTCTCAAGTTAATTTTTTTGCTTTTCAGATTCGGTCCAGCAACAGCATTTTGTAAAATATTTCAATACTTTGCCTGAGGTAAGTAGTAGAATAATAATTAACTATACATTATTATTTGAATTATTTATTTCATTATAAATTACACACTCTTATTATTAATAAGTTAATTTATTTATCTTACTTATTTATAATGTGATTAGACTGACGCCATTAACTGCTAGAAAACCATGAATATACTTTATCCTTAGCAGTACTTAATTTACTTCCGATAGATTTCCAGAAACCTGGTTTTTCTGAGCTTGTTGCTGCAGGAGGTTGCACTTCTTCTAGTTTTGGATTTTCTACTTTTTGATTTTCTAGCAGATTTTTAGAATCGACTTCTTCAATGTGACTGACCTGTATAGGTCCCATATTTCTTGGAGTGCCTACCATTGTATCGCTGGAGTCATGATGTGGTTGGAAAGTTTGTTCATAGTTATTTGAATGACTTAGAATCAAAGAATCATGATTGTGACTAGGATTCCCTTGTGCTACCTCTTCCTTTTGTACATCTTTGAAAGATAATGAGGGACTTTGTACATGTTGCCCAAAATCTTGAAGGTAAATTTTTTCAGGTATGTTTTCGTGTTGTTGAAAATCTTCAAATTGTTGCCCTGTATTTATTTGATCATATCCCTGTTGCAAGTTATTGGTTGGTAACCAAGAACTTTGCACTTGTCCAAAGTCTTCAAATTGTTGCTCTGTATTTATTTGATCATATCCCTGTTGCAAGTTATTTGTTGGTAACCAAGAACTTTGCACTTGTCCAAAGTCTTCTTTGTCTTCATATTGTTGTCCTAAATCCTGTTGTTGAACATCATCTGGTATTTCCACATTTTTTACTATTTGCTGATGAGGTACCTCTTTATTTAAATCTGGTAATGGATGGCTCGTTAAATCTATTACACCTATAATTGTTGAAGGTTGCCGGGGTTGATCAAGGAAGTTAACATTACTCTTTAAAGTGGTACTAATTTCTGGAGTAGGCAATGTCGTAGCTTTTAATTGCACTGTACTAGATAATTCATATTGTCTGTTTTCATTCGTTTTTTCTTGTTGTACATTTGTAGTTAATAAGTCCTTACCTGTGTTTCCATTTCTTATTATACTTGGTTTACTATAAACATCACCTTCCTTTGAAACCTGTGTTTCTTTTGTAAGGCTTAAGGTTTCAATTTCCTGGGGCGTCTTATATGGTTTATCAGTTGCCTCTATTTCAAAAGGTATTTCTTCAGGTTCGATATCACCGCGACCTTCGTCTTGTGAATGTAGTTTTTTATTTGTATTGATAGGTTGCTCAGGTTCATGAGTGTTAATAGATTTACTGATATTTAACACTAGTGATGGTGAGTGAGGAGATAACAATATTGGTAAAACAGTTGTACTGGTTTGTTGTCTTTCTGTCTGCTCTTCAAAAAGATTATTATGACCAGTTTGTTTATCTGCAGATTGTGTATCAATATTGGTATGAACTAAATTTACATCTGTATTTACAGGCAGATAACTCGAATTGTTATCAATAGACATCTGATTAACATTTACTGGATAGAAGTTTGAATTATCTGTAAATAATTTATTACCGTCGATAGCAGTACCTTCTCCACCTATATCATCAATTTTGCTCCATAAACCCTGCAATGGATTCCCAGTGTCACTGGTTGAAAAAGAACTTTGGGAAAAACTGTTTTCAAATTGATTATTGAAATGATTTGTATGCCAGAAATTATATTCGTCTTGCCCTTTATTTTGATGCCAGAATGGGTTATATTCTATATCGCTTGAAGACAGTGTTGGAAAAAGATTTTGGTCATTATTTTCTATTCCATGATGTTGCAAATCTATAAAACCGTTGTCTGTCCATTGAGAAACTGGTTTCATAAAATCATTAGAATTGCTTTGATGCACAAGCCATTCATTTTGTTGATTTTTATCAAATACTTCATGGTTGTTATTTGCTGTATTAACTGTCATAAATTGTTGGTTAAAAAGATCTGGATTTGGTGGTATACTAGGTTGATGATCAAAACTGGGTGTTTGAACCCAGTTGTTAGAATTGGGCAACTTATCGTTTTGGTTATTTACTTGTTGTTCAAAATTGGTTTGTGGGTTTTCTTTTTGAACATGTTGACTTAAAACATCTAAGTTCTCATTTTGGTTACTAGCTTGTTGTTCAAAGTTCGTAAATAGTTCCTTTTGTGTATGTTGGTTAATCTCGTCTACGTTTTCATTTTGACTATTAGCTTGCTGTTCAAAATTCGTTAGTTGATTTTCATTTTGGAGGTGTTGACTTAAAATATCTAAATTTTCATTTGCACTATTAGTTTGTTGTTCAAAATTTGTTAAATGATTTTCCTTTTGTTGGTGTTGATTAAAAATATCTAAATTTTCATTTTCACTATTAGCTTGTTGTTCAAAATTTGGTACAGCATCTTGTTTTTGGCTTAGGTTAAAATCTTCAAGGTTTTCATTTTGATGTTGTTCCAGGTCTCCTGATACAGATAAAAATAATAATATTTAAGTTTTAGTACATTACAATAGTCTTCGAAGTTCGAAGTGCTTTATGAGGCTAATGTGATTTAGGATAGGAATCAAAATCATAAACTGTCTACATTTTGCTGCAAGCTTTAATTTCAAGTAGGTAAATATCAATAAAACTACTGCAGACCAAAAATTTCGAGATAAAGCTGAAATTTGCCATAATAAATTTTCTTTATGATTTAGATTTTCTTTCTATAGCCTTAAGGTTGGATTTGCCTTATTTCGAAAATAAAAATAATGCTCTTCTCTCGTTGGCTCTTGTTCTAACGAATTACATAAAATTCCTCCAGGTAGATAGGGAATAATTAGGGCTATATTTTCTATTTAAAAGCAGTTGTTCTCTTACCCTAATACTGTTTCTAATGAGCTTGATTGGTCTTCTCCCATTAATAGTAGTAATCTATCTTGCTTTGTAATTAATGTGTCATGGATAACTAGTATTGGTATTATCTTTATTAATGTTAAGTATTCTTAAAAAGCGATAAATGCGTTTAGAATGAGACTTTATTCGTGCCAATCAATGTTCTCATTAAGAGAATTTGATAATTAAGCTCTTACCTAGCAAACGTAGATTTTTCGTAACGATGTATGTTTTAAGTCTATAATGACGTAATTTATTTAATTAAATTATTCTTTGTATTAAGATAATGTGTATGGTGGTGTAAAGTATTAAAGACCTTAACGTCATCGTAAAAGTTTGAACTTTCCTATTAAACAGAATATTATTATGTTCTGTTAGATTAAATCAGTTTCTTTTGTAATAAATCTGAATAAAATATAGTGAAATAAACCTTTAAAGGAGTGATTTTTGATATTATTTACGACATCACGCCGTAATGATTAATCATTATCCCGAAATAAATCCCAAATTATCATTGAAATTAAAGCCAATATACCACATGTGTACAACTGTACATCCTACACGTTATTATAGGAAATTTGATGATTGTAAATAGAGGATGGGATAAAATGATCGTTAAACTTGAACACATGATACACTGGTAGTAACCAGACCCTCAATATGTTAAAATGTTATTAATATAGTAGTAAATTTATTAGAAGAAGCATTTGAAGAAATATGATAATATGTCTGTTTTATAATATTTATTTTACTGTATTAATATGGGTTTTGTTACAATTTGCCATGAAATGAAATGTAGCGATTGTTACTGCTATTTTTATTTCACATTTATTTGTATTAATTATAACAGGTTAATAATTTAGACATTGTTAATACAAGGACACGTAAATTATGACGGTAACTAATGCCACTTACTGTGTGTTTGCTGACCAAGATCTTCTAAATTATCCAATTTTCCTTCTGTTTGTTGTCCCAATTGTTGTAAATTGTCCCATTGATTTTGTGTTTGCTGCCCTAATTGTTGCAAATTATCCCATTGATTCTGAGTTTGTTGTCCTAGTTGTTGTAAATTGTCCCACTGTTCTTGTGTTTGCTGTCCTAAGTCTTGCAAATTATCCCATTTATTTTGTTGTTGTTGGCCTAAATCCTCTAAATTTTCAAACTTGGTTTCCGTCTGTTGGCCTAAGTCTTCTAAATTTTCCAACTTGGTTTCCATCTGTTGCCCTAAACCTTCCCATTGATTTTGAGCTTGTTGTAATTCTTGGTCAGTGTTATATGATCTCGCTACACGTACGTGACCTTGCTCATCACAATCGGCGGAGTAACCTTGATGTGTTTGTCTTGACTGAGAACCATACTGACGAGATGAGTATGCTGCACTGTTTGATGATGCTGCTGTCAATCTTTCGGAAGCTTGGCCGTCATATACAGGGCCCACGGGTTTGATTACATATGGATCCCCTTGTCGTTCCCAAGATTTGTGGTACGAATAAGATGAATGGTAACTTTTGGGCTTCGTATCGATATCTCCAACAGCATTTGTCAAATCTTCTGCCATATCTGAAGTTTGTACGTTACGCCCATATGTATTTGCACGAGTGGCAGCAGACGCACTACTCTGTCGTGAGTTAAATCCTAAATGACTCTGTTGTTCATCTAAACCTAAATGGCTCTGTTGTGAAGATAATCCTGACTGGCTATGAAGCGAGCTTAAACCAGATTGTGTGTGCAGTGAACTTAAATCTGATTGACGTTGTTGTGAGTTCAAGCCAGCTTGGTTCTGTTGTGATTCAAAACCCGAATGACTCTGTTGTGAATTATAACCAGCCTGGAACCCAGAACGGCTTGATGCTGATTTGGTATAAGCTCTTTGATCGTTATTCGTATGAGCAGAATGCACTATTTGTGCATTAGCGTTCTGAAATTGATTCTTTGATGACTGTAACAGTTGGGCATCTTCATACAGTTCGCTATTTTTTGGGAATGGATTTTCAGTTGGCACAATAATTGATGCATCTCCAGGTAAGGCGTGATGCTTTTCCCATTGCTTCCGGTAACTGTAAGATGCTTCGTAGTGTTTAACTTTGTTTGTAGGCGTTGGTCCTACTATAACTTCAGCATCACTAGGAACACCGCTATTTTCTGGCAAAACAACATTCGGTGATACTGAATAAGTGGGTGCTGTTATCGGAATAGCCACCCTGCCACCTGGTCTTATCACAACTCTGACCGGCGTTGTGATGTAATGAGCTTGTGAACTTGCATCAGACCCGCTAGAAGTGTGAAGATTTGCACTGCTGTGATCAATTTCACTTCGTCCTCGAGAACCATATTGCGTATGATACTTCACATTGTAATCCGCTTGATTATTGCTCTCATATCTGCCCAGGCCTTGCGAGGTATCAACCGCCTGGAGGTTATCGATGTATGCTTGATCTGCGTGGCGTGAAGTTTGATATCCGCTGTATCTGGCATTTTGAGCGTGACTACTGCTCATACCAGCGCTGCTCCCCATTCCACTGTACGTGTGGCCTGCGTACCTAGAATTTTGAGATGATAAGGACGAATGGGATTGTGAATTTCCAAGTGACTCTCCTTCAGCGAAGTTGCGACCTTGTAGATTGCTAAGGTCATAGTGTCCAGACCCATAAATTCCTCGTGAATTTGCTGCTGTATAGACACTTCCAGTTCTTGTTTTGGCGCCTTCACCTAATTCTCCGTCAACTTGCCTCACGAGACCGCTCATTTGGTGCTGTGCTAGAGTATCCATATTGTGGGCGCGTTCATAATTGCCACCCATGTTGCCTCTTTGAGCTCCATAGAATCCAGCTTTGGTTCCGTCGTCAGAAGAACTTCTAGAGTATTGAAAATCTTCTGTTTCTTTATATGTTTCGGGTTTTGGCTTCGCAAAGACTATAGCCGACAATGCGGCTATCAGTATCAGACGCCTCATTGTAAAAGTTTTGCCAATAATCTGAAACAAAGAAAATTTATTATTTAAATTACATTTGGTAGCGTTTCGTTATTTTATCTAATGATATTTTCGTTAAGTTTCGTTATTTTATATAATGACGTCTAATGACTACCGATATATTAAGTTGAAATTCTGAAATTAATTGATTTAAATTTATTTTTATTTATTATTAAGCTCAAAATAATTTTAAATCCAAACACTCTAAGATCACTATAACAATGCTAATGTAACACAGTATCACGATTTCTTCAACTTCAAACATTTATAATACTTATTATTATTTAAAAATACTCACAATTATATTAATATTTCCTCCACACTTTAAATTATTTAACAAACACACCACACTAGTTGCATTTATACACTGGTATGGCTCCTCAGTAAGTCGCCAATTTATTGTATTTTATAATTATATCGCTCCAAAGATAACCCCCAGAATGATCTTTCATTCTCAGAAGAACGACCACGTAAAATACATACAGTAACTCAAATGTATAGCTTTAACTGTCTATGTGCCAATAAATACAAGGACTATTTGTGTTGGTGATTGCTTCTTGAATCATTCTGAGTTGTAACCATAGGATTTGTTTGTCGAATCGTGATTCAACAGATGACTTCATTTTCGGACATTAATTTAAGTCATCGATATTCAATGTCAACGGTGTGGATATCCTAGGAAGATCAAATTTGCCATAGAATTATTATTAATGCTTTAGAATCCAAATAGAAGCCCCTAAGAGTTCCATGAATCATGTGGTTCAAGCTGGTTGAATTATTCGTCTGTTAATCTAAGGTTCAAACTGGTTGTTATAATTACTCCTCTGATAAGCAGTGGCGTCAGGTCCGTCCTGTTAGAGATTAGGAGACCACAGCATTTTATGTCACCCATCTTTACCCTGATAGTGATGTATCATCTACAAATGTTTTAAGGTGCTTCGGTTCGGCTGCTAAAGTGGCCATACCTTCTAGTGGCCCGTTTGCTCGTTTGTCTTTTATTGACATAATATTATAAAAAAAAACATCCAACAACAGTCTCATATTGCTATTTTATACCAGCTTCACAATTTTTAAACTTGTTCTTACCTAATGTATGTAAAAGTACCTATATCAGAATTACCACTACGTACCTGACTCTTAAATCCACCTTGTAATCAGTTTGTTTATTTAAATTTTGCCTCTGCATAACAATACAAATACATACTTCTCACAAACCAATGACAATTTGATTCCACCAAATCAACGATTTTACTAGGTGAATGCTACATCAAATTCTTCTATTTTCTTTCTGTACCGTAGTGTTTGTTAGATGCTTTTGTTTGTAAACTCTTCCTCTATAAATGTTTATAATAATGACAAATAAAGAGAGATAAACCTGATGTGGCATTGCTCTCGATGTAAGTATGTCGCCAGTTCAAGGATATATTAAGGAAAAGTTGGTGATTACGATAAAAAAGTTCATAAATAAAACTTATATCGCGCTGTTGTAAGCTATCGGTACCAACTATATTTTTTTATGGCATTGATAAATCATTGCATTTGTTATGGATGAATGAGGAAATTATTTCAATGTTTTTAGGCGAAGGGGATTTAGCTAATAGCCTACGCTAATTTCTAAGGAAAAAGTTCTGTCATCATTATCATATTATTATTGCGTAGCTATTAGGTATGTTTCATTTATAATGATTTAATGTTTACATTTAATTTTGACCAATCATATATTATATGACTAAACTTACTACGCGCTTCAATAACATTCTGTTTTTTCGTCAGCCCTTCAGGCTGTAAAAAAATGCAGGTTAAGTTAATACAGAAACTCGCAATGCTGGGTTTCTAATTAACTGGGGTTGACTATAAACGGATTAGAAATATGCGGCCACTACAACTAAAAATCGTAGCACCCTCCTAACTAGTGAGAAACTACCACCAACGACTTGCAACAAGAGGAACCCGGCTCTTTGGCCTCATCGTTTATTCAGCAGGAAGTACATACAATAAAACGCTCAAAGGGAGGTCCCAACAACTATAATTATTGTGTACTAATTTTGTAGACGATCAATAAATAATTTTGATATTTTTAATGATATTCTGAATATTTCAGAAACCGCCAACAACCGTAAGGATATTTGATCGCAATGACTACTACAGTGTGCACGGCGAAGACGCAACACTCGCGGCCAGAGAGGTGTTCTCTTCCATATCCAACATTAAAAGGATGGGAATCGAACCGAATCGACTTGATTACCTCGTGCTCTCGAAAGGGAATTTTGAGATCTTCATCAGAAAACTGTTATTGGTATTATATGTTACTTATACACGTTATTATAATATCAAATGATTAATGGGCCTTCTTCATTTGAAGGCCTAGGCAAAGACGGAAGGCAGACTCCACGAAGATTTAAGCCGTCTTGGAGGCCTTCAGGCAGACCTAGTTACTGAAGCGCTTATAAAACATATTGACTTCGCCAGCAGTTATTTAACTCGGTCGATCTAAGAAGCGTTTTTAGCCTGGCGCAGCGGCTTGTGATCGACAAAGTAAAGCAACAGAGGGCGCAGTCGGTAGTTGTTGGATGGGTGACCGCTAAAGGCAAAATTACTTGAACGCTCCGTGCTTCGGAGGCCCCGTCGCGATTGTTATCGTAAAATAACAGTCGTTAAGCCATGTCGAAGAACTTCGGTGGCATGAAAAACTTCGGACACTTGGATACTAACCCGTTCGCCAACGGAGCTGCGTGGTGGAGTATGCTCTAGCTCTCCAGGCTCTTATCAGGTCTAATAAGTTAAAATATTTTGTCTCTGTACTGTCAATGTACAGCTGTATCAACCAATGTCTATGAAACCCAATAATTCAATCACTTCTATAGTCACTTCAACTTAAATACAAAATATAGATTATGGCCATTATATTGTATCCGTATTATCGGTTACAAGGTCCAATGAACTAATAAATAAATATTGTTACAGGTCAGACGATATAGAGTTGAAATTTACGTGGCAGAAGGTTCAACTAAGAGTAGTGATTGGGTCCTGAAGTACAAAGGCTCTCCTGGTAATCTCTCCCAGTTAGAAGAAGTTCTGGGCGAAGGCCTAGGGGGCTCCAATGAAAATGCGCCATGTTTGATGGCTGTCAATATGAAGACCGATCCTGTTACTAAGGTAGGTGATAGAACCGCGTCATTCAGGTTATGAAGTCGATAGAAAGAAGACATTTTAGTATTATAATTAGTAGAAGTATTTGCTTTGGTTCAGATAACATAATCTTAAGTTATTTATTTTAGTCACTATAATTTTTGTTAATTCTTATCAGATAGCGGTTTTCGTCATACGAATTAGATTTTTTGTTTCTTTGCATTTGCAGAAAAGCAGAGAATTACGTATATGTATTTCTCCAATACAAAATGCCCCTTTAAAGTAAGTTAAAAAGCCTCATCAAGTATGTACATTTTGTGTATTTTCGATAAAGGATAAGCAAACAACTATTTATTTATTTATTTAATCTTTATTGAACCCCAAAGAGTGGTACAATTGGCGGACTTAATGCTAAATAGCATTCTCTGACAGTCAACCTTTAGGATGTACATATAAGAGATAAAGGCGGTACAATATTGTTAGAAATTTATTTTTAAATTTTGGAAAGTTTATATCGCTCACCTAGTAATATAATGGCACAGCTGTAAAAAATGCGAAATTGAGTTTATATGGTATGTAATACGTCTTTAAAAGTGCCTAATCTACATAGTGGTAAATATGTATTAATGTCTGTTATATACTAGTAACCAAACCCATACAATCTGTAAAAAACATAAACAGAACCCGTAAATTAATTTTAAACATTTTTATAAAATTTTTGAAATTCGTTTCTATAAAATATGACAAACATTAGATGTGCCGTTGTTTTACTGGGTGAGCGATATGTATGCGGTATAACTATGCGGTTACTAATTCTAGATTTATAATTAAAACAGGAGATAAATAAAGGTCAATTTATTTTGTTTATTAAACTTGGCTGAGACCGTTAATCTGTGTTATATTTAAGTAGTGTTATTCACAGAATTATCTCATTACTGTACTCCTACAACTTTAGCTGGAAGAAGATAAATTTCAAATAAAATAATTCATAAATGTTTGCATAGAGTAATACATATTCTACGAAATGATAATTATCATTATATTGTTGTTCTTGCGATTCTTGATAAATCGTAACGTCTTTATTATCTTAAAATTATATTTTCTTTATATAAATACAACTAATATCTTATTTAAAAGTTTAATGAAAAGTAAACGTTTCAAAAATGTACGCAGTTCACAAAAACAAATGACTATTTTTATCTGTTTCTCTAATTCGTTCTTATTTTTAAACTAGCTACTATTACGGGTTAGGTTAAGTTTAATGTTGTTTACACACTGGCACGGAGCGGGTGCAATGCAGAGGTCTACATAATGCCACTGGTGTAACTGGTGTAACGGAGGCGGTCCACTAGCCAAAGGTCTAGCCAGCATATACTAGTCATACTAATATTATAAATGCGAAAGTTTGTGAGAATGGATGGATGTTTGTTTGTTACTCTTTCACGCAAAAACTAATAAACGGATTTTCATAAAATTTTGCATATAGGTTGACCATGGCCTGAGTTAAAATACAGGGGTTATTATACCGGAAAACGCGGGCAGAGTGCTTGTACTAGAAAAGGACGGATATGCTTGATTTAGTGGGGAAAATTCTTAGCAGTGCAGCATACTGAATGTTCAATATATTGTGAAGCACTCGTTACAACGATTGGAAAGAACCTGTCGTTGGCAGCCGTGGCGCCCGAGACGACGATAACCACATGTCTCAGTGGTGCCTGGTGGTACAACCATACAAGCCGAAAAGCCTGGTTACTATCAGTGCTTTACTATCATCACTCTGCAGCTGTTAACACTCATATTATTTGTTGGTATATATTATTCGTATGGAATGGAGTGTTGTGTTTTCGGGCCAAAGATCCCGAGATCCTGGGTAGTACGACACAACAGGGCTTGCCTTGTTCTGACGGCCAAGCACGCCACTGCAGTATGTCTAATGCCAGATCAAGGTGTATCTGTGTGCTAAATTTCATTAAAATCCATTCAGTAATTTTTGCGTGAAAGAATAACAAACATTTATAATATTAGTAGGATTAATGACCACCTCGGCAATCAAAATTCGACCTTAATCCACTCAGCCGAAAGGTTCAATTTGATTGAATAATAGCCATAGAACCCCTGTATTTTCAGGGTAGGCTGGTTGGAGTAGCGTGTCTAACTGCTGGCGACTACCAGATGTCTGTCGCAGAGTTCACTGACGATGATTTGTTGACTGAACTGGAGACCATCACGGTACAGATGGCACCATCGGAATGCCTCGTCACGCAGACCGATAACGATGATGTAAGTTGTGGTTGTTTGTTTGTCCTGTTGCCAATAATAGTAATATTGTATAGAAGAGCCTTGCCAACCTGCGACTCATGAGACATTTGTGACAGACCAAACTTTATTACGAAACCTGGTAAATGAAAAAATATTGATCGAATTTTCAATAATTCGTGGTGAAGAAAATTTTCTAGCCTTATCGCTAACGTTGAAATCTATATTTCAACGATCTCAACAGTTTTATGTTCTAAAAAAATATGTAAATTAATTATTTTTTCATCATAATCGTAATGTAGAAGCCACATGAAATATTTGTTATAAATATGTGGCTCGAAAGGTTGAGGATGCCTGATATAGATGATGTTGGTTTTATTTCACTACGAAAATAATTATGTTTTCCAGTTTAAAGCCTTGAAGAAAGTCATGGAAAGAGCGTCTGTGACGGTGACAAAGCAAAAGAGGAGTGATTTTTCCACCGAAGGGTTGATCCAGGATCTGAACAGACTATTGAAGTTCAAGGAACAACAACAACAGGACGCTAATGCGTTTCCGGAGACGAGGAAAGAGTTGGCGATGACCAGTCTGGCGGCCGTAGTAAAGTATACCGCGCTAGTCAATGAAGCTACTAATTTTGGAAGGTAAGAAATATTTCAACTGCTGTTTTTTTTTTAACATTACACTTAAGTAAATGTTCATTTATTCGATTTACATTACATTTACATATACATTTATTCGATTCAACTATTAAAATTAGTAGTACTCTTTGTGGCTCTTACACGACCTTACACGACCTCGTGTAAAAACACGACCTCGTATTGTAGAATCCACCCATAATAATACAAGATACGTATATTGTGTTTCTCCGAACGCCGTTACGTATCTGATAATGTGTAAGCCTCTATTACCTTATTGTATATAAAAAATTTGCATACTGATATACATAGCAAAAAAATGGTATCAATAACAAACTAATGTTATATCTTGAGTAAACTCGACTTAATAATAAATAACTTATTATCAGAATGATGATTGATGACCCGTAGATTACAAGGTTTCACGCGGAATGACGGCTGGCGCACTTCCTGGTACGAACACTTGAGAATTATGGAGGATTAATATTGGATTGAAAAAATAGCGGTAAAAAGTAGGATTATATTGAATTGAATATAAAAAATATAGTGCTAAAAATTAATTACCCCTGTATGAATTTAGTCATACTGATGTAATAGTAAAATGGGATAAAATTATTAATTGAGTGGCGTAATTTCTCGAGTTTATTTACGAATTTCAAAATAAATTATTAACTATTATAATATTATTTTTTGAAAATATTAGTGGGCGCTTTAAGGTGAAAACTCCACTATAATTAATTTTGTCAGTTTTTATGTTATTCATGAATCAAACTCAAAAGGGAACCAAACTCGCAAACAGTGCAAGCGTTAGAGCCACTGACGCCCCAGGCAAGGATATTGTGGCGCCCATATAAGAAAATCAAAATTGAGCTTTTATGCTCCATTATTTTTTTGCTGAACCAATGGGAACGTTTATTAAGAATTTTATTTTTCCTTTTTTTTGCTCCTTACCCTAATTGCCTTAGCCCCCCCCCCACCCCGTACCCCCTACGTCGGCTTTGCTTGCAAACAACTGGCTAATGTGTTCAATAAAAGCGTTGAGAATGTTCTATAAACAAGATGCGACCTCGTTTTAATATTGATTATCATTATTAATGCTTTCTTCCGATAATTTGCAATGCGACTGACTCTTTTGATGACCCATATAATCGTGCGGTCGTATCAACTCTACTCCTGACTATATAAATACAGTAATACCCTGCTTTACGCGAAGGATATGTTACAGCGGGGTAATGGATTATGATAAAATAACACAGTGCTTAAATTTTTACCCATTGCCTATTTAACAGCTTCACAACTACAACCTACATTCATTTATATTATACGAGTAAAATTTTATTGTAATATAACAAATTATATAAAAGAAGTAATAAAAATATCGGCTGGGTCCTTCCCGCACTCACCTCATAGTCCGCGTGAAACTGTAAAGGCCATTAGGGCCAACAGCAACTTATCATTCGAAAGAAGAAGAAGATTTAAATAATTGTTAATAGGTTTGTATAATTGTTAAATGTTTTTCATATATTATGCACATAGGATAGATAATGTAGTTAAGAATTTAGTTATTTTTTTTGTGTTCATCTTATTTAAGTTATTATTATAAATAGAATTAGCAAGTTCGCTATGCACCACACCGTGCGCCCCGCTCGACACCGCAGGTCACATTGAAAAACAGCGGACCTCGCTGAATGTGACCTTTTTCTGTTCCACCTGCATGGCACTGCATTGAATTTTAAGCATAGTATTAGATTTAGGGTTCTTTTCCACCAGAGATGTGCTATGCAGCTATGCTGCGAAGATGTGAAATCCAATAAATATTATTGGTTCAATTGATTGATTGATAAATTGGTTGATTTCCACCAATGAATAGGTATGATTGGTGGATATCAAACGCATCCATAGCAACGTAACATAGCACATCTCTGGTGGAAAAGCACCCTTAAGCAGATTGTTGAATCTGTTGCAGTGCTCTCAGTGTGAAATAAATGTTTTTCTTTCTTCTTTCTTTCTTTCTTTAAATGTTCTAACTTGTCAGGTTCCGTCTGACCACGATCCAAGCGGAATGTTTCTTGCACCTGGACGCGGCGGCGCTCGCAGCTTTGAACGTACTGCCCGCACTCGGCGACACTAGCCACGCCCCCTCGCGGAGTCTACTCGGACTGTTGGACAAGTGCCGGACGCAGCAAGGGAAACGGTATGTTAGATTTATAATCTGCCATCACAGACTTAAAAATAGAACCAGACGTCATCTTGTCTTATCGAGAGTGACGCCGCCCGCGTAATTTTTTGTACGGTTCGACCAATCCGACGCGGTAATGGCGGCCGATTAATAACAGCATGGTGTCAATGAGTGCGTGTGATACTTGTACGAATAGAGGAGTTGGTATTACTATGGGTGCTTCACTAAATTTGATGTTGACAATCCGTCTGTTCTTTTTTTAAGTTTGTGTCTGCCATATTTGGGACTTCCAGACGCGTTAAGAATGATATTGTGCAGTTATGGTTTTAGCCAGCTAAAAGAGGTGTGGCCATAACACGTTAAGCGATAACTTCTATAACGGTTTCATGGACACATCATAAGATTTTTAACCCCTGACGAAAAAAGAGGGGTGTTATAAGTTTGACGTGTCTGTGTCTGTATGTCTGTCTGTGCCATCGTAGCTCCCAAACGGATGAACCTATTTTGATGTCGTTTTTTTGTTTGAAAGGTGACTTAATCGAGAGTTTTTTAGCTATGTTTAGTGATAATAAAACTGTCGGGTTTTTTTTAATTTTAATTTAATATTTTTAATACAGTCTCCTAGCACAATGGCTACGTCAGCCTCTTCGCGATATAAACCTGATCAACGAACGTCTGGACATCGTCGAGTTATTGGTCAGCAACTCACAGCTACGCTTGCAGTTGCACGATGACCATTTGCGTCGTATTCCTGACTTACAGGCATTGGCTAGACGACTTACAAGGAAGAAGGCTAACTTACATGACTGTTATAAGATATATCAGGTAAGATGGTGGTCATTAAAGTTGGTATTGTTTTTAACACTTTCGCAACGGTGAAACACACCTGTTGTGAGTAAAATACTAGCGCAGTGTAGCTCGCACACATATGGTGTGTAATAATAATTATCCGTCATACTAAAAACGCGGTGTGTAAAAATTCGTAAAAGCGTAACTTCTTTAATTTAGTAGGGTCGTTGCGAAAGTGTTAAAAAGAAGTAGTCCTAAGTTGTTCTTTTTGTCTTTTGGTAAATGGCTTTTATTCTTTCTTTCTTTTTCTTCTCTCATTCACTATTTCCATTAAAAATGTGTTTTATTTATTATAAGTAAAGTATAAAGTATAATACAACAGATAGTTTCAAAATATTCTTTTATTTTTTGTCTCGCAAGTAAATATCTTTAAGGATGAATGTATTGGTTTCTTTAATAAGTTAAAGCTAAGCTTTTAAACATTGTTTTTACTCTAAGTATCATGGACAAAGGTTCATAGTCTTTTGGTAATTTCAAAATTTTTGTTCTAATGCCCATTGTGTCTTGACGATTATTAATAATTACATTATTCACTATGTTATACATTAAATAACAGGCGATAAAGCGACTGCCTTCCCTCCTGCAATGCTTAGCGGAGGCCGATCACTCTACGGTGCACTCCTCATTGACGGAGCCCATCTCTGAGCTCAACGATGACTTGGACAAGTTCCAGCAGATGATTGAGGCTACTGTTGACATGGACGCTGTTGATAGAGGTAAGGTTAATTGTATTTTTGTGTAATATCGAAATTAATAAAACTAGTTCTCTCTACTCTTACAAACAAACAAACAAAATACTCTTTATTGTGCACAGACTTGGTAACAAAGAAAAAAAAACTTGAGAGGTGTCAAGGGACACCCGGATGGAACGAACTTCCTTTAGATATTTCTTAAGTAGCATAAAGTGTCGTGACAACTTTTCGTAAGAATCAAAAAAATGTCGTGACAACTTTTCGTAAGATTTTTTTCCGTCTAGCCCCCTTTCACAACGCGCGATAAGGAACTTCGTTCCAATAATTTAAAAGTATAAAACACAAAGGCGGTCTTATCGCTACACAGCGATCTCTGCCAGACAACCTTTGGGTTTCTACCCAAAAATTCTTAAAAATTCTTTTTTGCGATCGAGATATGACATTATGGTAGGGTGCACGCTAATTTATATTTACACGCTTATTTATTTCTTATTGTATATTTACACGCTTTTATAGCGTCAATATACTAAAGCCAAAAAAATAGTGACTGCTATTACAGTTACCTTACCGTTAAAGAGTTCCCACGTCTAGAGCCTAACATGAGTGCAGTATCAGGTCATATGTACTTAAGTATAACAAAAAGTTATTGACATCAAAACTGAAACAATATTTAAAATTTTAACTCTTGGATATGAGGAAGTAGATCTATATTATAAGCTTACAAGATTTGTCTCATAAACAGGGTAAACTAAAGAAAAGCGTTTATAAACGAATCTAGCAAATGGGGGTTAAATTTTGGACGTCATTGCGTTTATTTTGTTTGATGCATGTTGCAGTTACATTTGACAAATATTAATAGTCAAAAATCGTCTGACATTTTGTATAGGTCGTAAAAATACTTTCGACTGACTCCTTGTTTAGGCTTTAGAACACCATGTATACAACATACACAAACATGCATACATACATGCACGCACGTAAAAACGTATGTGCTTCGCGCAGAAGGCTGCGCAGTAACATAATTCGGCAATGCTCAGTACGCGGCGTATTATGTCTCAGTCACACGTTAGCATGTTCGTGTCGCTATCTCTGTCTTACATGCGCTAAAGTTCGCAAAGCCTATTTTCAGACGCGCCAAGATACGTCGGCCGTACTGTGCGTAAGTACGCAATCTATGAAATAGAAACGTATGTTTAATATAGTTTAGTTAATAGTGACATAGATGTGGTTTAAGTAACGATTTGGTAATGCTTTTGATATTACGGTCGTTCGTGGCTGGCTTACAATAAGTTGGCCCATACGACATATTGAGTATTGAAATAAAATGTGCTTTTAACTTATCTAAATTAATCGAACATTTTCTTCACTTTTCCAAAAAAAAAAGTCATCGTGACTCATTGGTCTTGCGAATTGGTTACAGGTGACTTCCTAGTAAAGCCGTCGTTTGACGAGCAGCTACAGAATCTGAGAGAACAGCTGGAAAACCTTCAGTCTTCTGCAGAGAAGGAGTTCAAGAAGGCAGCAAGGGATCTCGGGCTTGACGCCGGAAAGACCATTAAAATGGAAGTTAACCCGCAAACTGGATTCTATTTTAGGTTAGTATTTACAAGTAAGCGCTAAGTAAGGCACATTTCAGCCGTTAACATTAACAATTAACGCATATGTAATAGGAGCTTAAAGGGCATGCACACAGACATAGTAAACATGATCGACAAACCTTGTGGTGTAATGGTTACCATGTCGGATCGCCCTCCCGACGGTCCTGGGTTCGATTCCCAGCGAGGCGGAAATTAAAATTATGAGTTTGAATTCTTGTTCTCGATCCGTGTGTGTTGTCCATGACACCCACGACGCGATTAATTCTAATGTGGGGCGGCTATGAGTGCTATAGCGTTATTTAAAAATAAAAAATATTATGCTTACACAAAGGATGTATTGATCTTATATCAGTTGATGGTATTTTTCAGAGTAACAATGAAAGAAGAACAGTCATTACGAGGCAACAAAAAGTACATTATAATAGACGCAGTAAAAGGCGGAGTTAGATTTAAAACCAACGGTCTGGCCAGTATAAGCGAAGACTACATTGAAACGAAAGCGACATATGAAAAGGAACAGGACAAAGTTGTCACGGAAATAATTAGCATAGCAGGTAACCCAAAGGCTAAATCTTTATAAGGTCGTGGCAATAGAGGTGTTTGATTTATAAAGGTTCAACTTAAGAGGATCTGTGTGGCTAATATTTGCATGGGACCGAAGCAGAGCCATCTAGCGGCAGTGAAAAAAAAGCTTCGGTCCCATACAAATTGTAGCCAACTCGCATTTACGTTGCGAGTCCGTTGTCACGTTGTAACGTATTTTACGTTACATGTGTAGCCTAGCACTAAATTAAATCGTTTTTCTAACCTTTTCGGAACAAATCATTTCATCCGACATTTGTTTACATACTTAACCTCACATCTTAACTTATAATTTTTAACTTCACAAAATTATCATTTATCTAGTGGGTAATTTGGAATTGTTTTTGACAAGGGTGTCAGTATCGATGTTCTGTCGATGCCACTGTCAACTTATTTGACAAGCTGTCACTTGACGTTTGTCACAGATCTTTAATAATTTTTAAGTTCGGAAATTAATTACAGGTGTCACTACTGGCGTGTCGCGTGTTGCATATTAGTTAAATGAAATTGATGTTGTTATCCAGTAATTAACTCTATGATCCTTGATCATAGATTTTGGTTGAATGGACTGATTCCTTTGTCTAAATTGTCTTCTAATTTTTATGAGATATTGATTGTCATTGGATTGGATCCTCACTTTCCTGCCGGCCTTCTGAAAAGTCACATAAGCAATGTGAACAATTTTTTGAGTTTTCTTCATTTTCTTTGTTTTTCGATAAAATAATGTGACGAAATTAAAATTTAAAAGCCATTATGCTTTCTGTCACATATAGTTATTGGTTTTCTTTGTCGATTCGCCATATAATGAGCGATTAGTTTTACCTCATGGTAAGTTTTCAAAAACTTTTTTCTCGAATTCGTTTCTGGTTGGAATACGCATTTCTTATAGTGTTTATTGTCTTACAGGATTCCAATTAAGTGCCTTTCCGCGTAATTTATGGATTGTTTTGTGAAAAACACCGGATTCTCCGGGTAAGTTTTGACATATTTTAAAATTGTAAATTCGGATTTCGGTCGAAAGTGATTAGTTTATTAACGTAGTGTTTTTCCTTTGTCCACAGTGTTTTATACGAGTTTTTTTCAACGCAGTTTTTTCATCGGAGTTTTTTTTTAAACGAGTTTTTTTAACGGCTTTTCTATCGTTGGTTCAACTAGATCAAATGGACGTTTTCTTAGTGGATCATTTCGATACCGTTAAATTCGCTACCTATCTTCTCATTTCCACGGATTCGCCGGTACTTGCGTCGTGCGCTGGGACACCGAGCCCCACTTAATTTTTGGAATTTTTGGTTGTAATAACATATATTTTGGATTGCTACGTTCTGGTATGTAATTATATTTTCTTACAAACTGAAGAACTCGGCATTCAACTTAATCTAACGTTTAAGTATGATTTATTTTAAGGCTAGGTTATTTCTAGTTAATATTAAGTCGGTATATTACTTGTAACTTGTTTAAATTTTAGATAATTAACTAAATTTAATTTTAGGATGGACTAAGCCATCCAGGCGCCCGAAATTTACTTGAATTCTTTTTTTATTTTTCACATATAACAATTTGATAAATTCAAAATTATATGTAACACTTTAGGCATTAAAAATATTATAATAGATAAGATTTGGCTAACTCTAAATTTCCGAATTGTTATATATATTGTTTTTCCATAATAAATATTTGTTATTAAAATTTTATGCGGTTTACTTTTTCCAAGCGAACCCCATTGTAATATAAATAAAATTTGTTATAGTCCAATGTTCTATTCCGGTGCAACTTTTTGTGTATGGTAGCCCTTGACATACACACCTAACTTAATTTAAAATCACATTTAAAATATATAAAATATTTTTTTTATTTTTATTTATATTACAATTTGGCGCTGCGAACGTAGGGACTTGACCTATATTTTGCAGTTTGCATATTTGTTACTTAACTTTTCAACTTTTGTATTAGAACTTTGTATTGGAATTTCGACCATTGTATTTATGTGTCATTTATGATATTTTATATACAAGCTAAGCTTATTTTGTGAATTGAATGCCAAGTTCACTTATACTTATTAACTGTAGTTAGTACTATTAACTAACCATTTTGTTGACTTATTTTGAACTTCACTTTGACTTATTTTGAGTTCATTGAACTTAATTTTTTGGAATAATTGACTATAGTGTTATCGCTGAAAATTTAGGACTTCTCAAACATGTCGCATAAGGAATCTTTACCTACCATTTTACAACCACCTAGTAGTGATGATAACTTAAACAATTTAACTTCAAATATTGATAATGATAATTCTAACCTTGTAGAAGCTAATAACTCTCAGGCCATGCCTATGACTTCTAATGACTTATTGGATTTGTCGTTTCATCCTAATAATTTATCTTTTCCTAACAAGCTTTCATATAACAAGAGACCTGATTTGTCTAAGTTCAGGCATAAATTTAATGGTAAAACTTGTGTTCGTGAATTCTTACTCACCTTTGAGGAGTATTGTTTGGCTCGTGATATTTTTGATGATCATATACTCATATCGTTTACCGAGGTACTTTCAGATTTAGCGCTGAAATGGTTTAGATCTATTCGTGGTACTATAACTTCTTGGAAGCAACTTAAGCTTGAATTATTGAAGCGTTTTGATACACTTAATTTTGATTACAATTTAGAATACAACTTGAGAACTAGGAAGCAAAAGTCTAGTGAGTCCTTATCAGATTTTATTATAGAAATTGAATATATGTCTAAGAGACTTTCTTGTCCATTAGCCGAGTCAACTCTTTTGGAAATTATTAAGCATAATATGTTACCGATGTACTCTATACATTTGGTTGGTCGTTCTATAGATTATTTATCAATTTTAGTCAATCTTTCAAAACAAATTGATGATTTTCATGTTTCTAATGGTAATAAAGAATATAATTTTGATAATAAAGTTAAAAATATTAATGTTGTTCAAAGTTCATTAACTTCAACTTGCCTTAAGTGTAAAGAAACTGGACACAATTACAAGCATTGTAAAAAGATTCCGGGTATAATTTGTTTCAAATGTGGTAAGCAAAATGTTACTACTAATTCATGCGAAACTTGTAAATCTAGTAAAGAGATTCCAAAAAACGGATAAAGTTCTGTCAGTCACGGTTTCTTAGCAAAGAAAACAGTGATCTGACATCGTTTAATTCTTCGCGTCCTAACTCATTACAAATTCATAAAGAATTTTCAGATTGGTGTAATTATTTAAAAGTATTTTTTCAAATAAATAAATTTGCTCCTATTTTATTTGCAAAGAATAACGACTCTCGTCCTTTCTTGAAATTCCATGTTTGTGGTAAAACTTTCACAGGTTTATTAGATAGTGGTGCTAATAAGAGTGTTCTAGGTTCTAATAGTCACTTAAAATTTATTGAATTAGGATTTAAACTTAAAACTAATAATTATAATATAGCTCATACTGCTGATGGTAAACATCAAGATGTTTTAGGAACTATTGATATTCCAATTACTTGTGACAATGTTACTCGTATGGTAGAATTCATGGTTATACCTTCTCTTAGACCAGATATTATTCTAGGTTTTGACTTTTGGCTCGTATTTGACCTTGCTAAAGACTTATTTAATAACATAGTTTTTGAAAATAATTTAGACTCAAGTAATAATATTAACATTAATTCTGTAACTTCTTCAGTTCAACTTTCTTGTAATGATAAAGGTCAATTAGATCAAGTTATTAAACTTTTTGAGGAAATTTCTTATGAAAAGAAAGGTTTGGGTTTAACTCATTTGACGGAACACAAAATTGTTACTATCGGTGATCCTATTAAACAACGTTATTGGCCTATTAGTCCTGCTAAACAAAAAGAACTTTATGATGAAGTAGAAATTTTACTTCAAGAAGGAATTATTCAACGTTCAAAATCCCCTTGGTCTTCTCCTGTTTTAGCTGTTGAGAAAAAAGATGGTTCGACTAGATTATGTTTAGATTCTAGAAAATTAAATTCTGTTACCGTTAAAGATGCGTATCCTTTACCTTACACATCGCGAATTTTGGATAATTTGCGTGGTGCTAAGTTTATTTCCGCTATCGATTTGTCAAAAGCTTTTCTTCAAATTCCTTTAGAAAAATCTTCTTGCGAAAAAACTGCATTTGTAATCCCTGGCAAAGGATTATTCGAATTTGTTCGAATGCCTTTTGGTTTGACTAACGCTCCTGCTGAACTTCAACGTTTAGTAGACAGATTATTTGGTCCTGAATTCGATTCCCAAGTTTTTGTATATTTAGACGACTTAATAGCTGTTTCTAGCGATTTTTCAAGTCATTTAACTTTGCTACGTAAAATTTATACACGTTTAAAAGAAGCAGGTCTTACTGTAAATTTAAAAAAGTGCGAATTTTGTAAAGATCGTTTACGTTATTTAGGCTATATTGTAGATAGTAAAGGTTTACATACAGATCCTTCTAAATTATCTGTTATTGAAAATTTTCCCCAACCTAAAACCGTTAAAGAGGTTAGAAGCTTTTTAGGTATGTGTTCTTATTATCGTAGATTCATTAAAGGTTTTGCTGATATTGCTACTCCTTTGTCTAAATTAACTGGAGGAAGTAAAAACTCTAAACGTCAAATTGAATGGAATTCTGATTGTGAAAATGCTTTTATTCAACTTAAACAAGCTCTTTTGTCAGCTCCTGTTTTAATTTGCCCTAATTTTGAAAAACAATTTTACTTACATTGTGACGCTAGTTCATTTGCTATTGGTAGTGTTTTATGTCAAAAAGATGAAGATGATAACCAACATCCTATTGCATTTTATTCAAGAACTTTTGGTAAATGTGAAATTAATTATAGCACAACTGAAAAAGAACTTCTTGCAATTTTAGATTCAATTGAACATTTTAGACCATATATTGAAGGTATGAAATTTACTGTTATAACTGACCACCCTAGTTTAAAATGGCTGTTAGGTTTAAATAATCCTAGTGGACGATTAGCTCGTTGGGCTGCTCGTATTTCCCAATTTACGTTTGATATAATTCGTAAGAAAGGAAATTTACATATTGTACCTGACACTTTGTCTCGTATTCAAATTAATGCTATTGATGTTCCATCAGAAATTGTTCAGCCTGATGATGAAATTACTGATCCTTGGTATAAACGTATTTTCATCGGATGTCAAAAATATCCTTTAAGATATAAAAACTTTAGAGTTGATAATAACATTCTTTATAGATTCTGTAAACCTAGATTTGAAATTCAGAGTAATTTATCTTGGAAAATTGTTATTCCTAAGGAAAATATTTTAGATACTATTCGTAATAATCACGATAACTTAGATTCTGCTCACCTTGGTATTTTCAAAACTTTAAATAAATTAAAAATTCATTATTATTGGCCCAATATGGCTAAAGATGTAAAAGATTATATTTCGAAATGTGAAGTTTGTAAAGCATATAAACATTCAAATTCCCCTCCATTTGGTTTCATGTCTAATCCTAAAATAGTAAATTCACCTATGATGATGCTATCTATTGATATCATTGGTCCTTTGCCTAGAACTTATTCTGGTCATCGTTTCATTTGTTCAGTACTTGATGTATTTTCAAAATATTGCTGGTTATGTCCATTGGGTAATGCCACTACTAAGTCTATTTGTAGATTTCTTGAGAGAGATATTTTCCTTATATTTGGTTGTCCAAAGATTTTTGTATGCGATAACGGAAAACAATTTGTTTCAAAAACATTTGTTGAATTTTTGAAAAATTATAATATTGATAAAATATTTTATAACACTTTGTATACGCCACAAAATAATCCTGTTGAGCGTTATCATAAAACTTTAGAAACTTGTTTAGCTTGTTATGTTAGAGACGATCATCGTACGTGGTCGAAGTTTATCAATCATGTTCAATTAGCTTTGAATAGTAGTGTTAATTTAGCTACGGAGTTTACTCCTAACTTTTTAATGTTTGGTAGAGAAGTCATAATTGATGCTTCGCTACATAAATTTAGTAATTCCATTAATAATTTAGATGATATCCAATTAAGTAGTCGCGAAAGGTACTCTACTTCCTTGAACTCTCTTAGTTCAATTTTTCCATTGGTTTCCACTTCTTTGTTAAAAGCATATCGTAAAAATGCTTCTTATTATAATAAAGGCAGGAAAGTCATTTCCTATGATTTGGGAGATATTGTTTGGAGACGGAATTTTGTTCAGTCTAATGCATTGCATTATTTTTCGGCAAAGCTTGCTCCTAAGTTTGTGAAATCTAAAATAATTAAGAAAATTTCAGATAATGTCTACATTTTGAAAGATTTAGGAAAACGTTCCACTGGACGTTATCATGTTAAAGATATTATTAAAATTAATTAGTTTTTGGTTCTGTACACTTTGTACAAATCTTTTTTGTTCAACTGTTGTTGGTGATAGTTTATGGGACACTTGTTTGTGGAAGGATTAGTGTGATGTATGATCGGTTTGTCCCGTGTGAGATGAATGAGTGATAGGAATTAACTTGAACTTACGCAGTACTACATAATTAGATTACAAAATTTTACTTAGGACATTTTGGATTATTCAAAAATTAAAATCTTAACTTTTCCCCAAAGCATAAGAAATTAGTTAGATTTAAGTTTGTTTATAGATCTTTTACTATATTTTAAGGATCTAATTTTCTTAGTTTACGCCCTTCAACGTAATACTAATTTAGTTTTATTTGCATAATTGTCTAATACAAATATGTAATATTTTAAGCTTATTTGTTAAGTTTAAGCTTTTAGCTTAATGTTATATACCCGGACTTGACTTTTCGGATATTGACTTTTTCTTGTACTCGTCTACTGCAGGGAGAGTATAACTTAGCTTTGACTTTTGGATTTAGTAACCTTTTCGGGAACTTTTCCATTTTTTGTTGATGGCACTCGTTTGTGTAGTTGTCTATCACACCTTTTTAGTAATACAGCTCAAGTTTGTAGTTGTTATTACAATTTTTGTTCTGTGCGCGGTAAGTCGGTGGAGTAGAGCCGGTCACAGTAACATTTGTTTGGTCTATTTCGTTATTTAGTAGCCATTGTTTGGTGCTACTAATAACATTTTTCGTTCTGTGCTCGGGAGTTCGGTGGTGTTGGGCCGATCACAGACAAAGCTTTTGGTGGTTTCGTGTTCGAAAAGCCGATGGTGTAGAGTCGACCACGAAATTCATTCTTTTGGTATTTTTTCCCTTATGTCTTCGTGTTCGGAAAGTCGATGGAGTTGTGTCGATCACGATTACATTGTTTTTCGCGTCTCTCGTTTTGTAGCGATTGTGTTAGTTGTTTTTCATCTCCTTTGAGTGAAAAGTTTAACTTTGAGCTTTTGCTCTACCTTTTTAGACTTGTGTTATATCTCACTTATTTCTCGTTCGAGTTAAAGTTTTTTCCTTTTGACTTTTGACTCTAATGAAGAGTGTAGAGATAACATAAAGCTTTTCTTCTATGATTTTGTAGAGATAATATAGAGCTTTTCTATTTTGACGTTGTACTTGTAGAGCTAGTATAGAGCTGGTTTTTCTTTCAATTGGTACTCGTTGATGTAGTCTTTTGGTTACTTCTGAGTCCAATGTAGAGTTTTGAAATTGTAGAGTCACTTGCGACTTGAACAATCCTTTGTTTTAGCGATTATTTCGTTAAACTTTTGGTATTTTGCGCCTTTTAATTCCCTTACTTTTGTAGATTCTTAGGACTCTATCAAACTTTATTAACTTAGAATTTTCATTTGAAAAGAGTTTCTCCTTCGGAGCTCCTCTTTTATTTTTGGCAGGGGGGTAATGTAACGTATTTTACGTTACATGTGTAGCCTAGCACTAAATTAAATCGTTTTTCTAACCTTTTCGGAACAAATCATTTCATCCGACATTTGTTTACATACTTAACCTCACATCTTAACTTATAATTTTTAACTTCACAAAATTATCATTTATCTAGTGGGTAATTTGGAATTGTTTTTGACAAGGGTGTCAGTATCGATGTTCTGTCGATGCCACTGTCAACTTATTTGACAAGCTGTCACTTGACGTTTGTCACAGATCTTTAATAATTTTTAAGTTCGGAAATTAATTACAGGTGTCACTACTGGCGTGTCGCGTGTTGCATATTAGTTAAATGAAATTGATGTTGTTATCCAGTAATTAACTCTATGATCCTTGATCATAGATTTTGGTTGAATGGACTGATTCCTTTGTCTAAATTGTCTTCTAATTTTTATGAGATATTGATTGTCATTGGATTGGATCCTCACTTTCCTGCCGGCCTTCTGAAAAGTCACATAAGCAATGTGAACAATTTTTTGAGTTTTCTTCATTTTCTTTGTTTTTCGATAAAATAATGTGACGAAATTAAAATTTAAAAGCCATTATGCTTTCTGTCACATATAGTTATTGGTTTTCTTTGTCGATTCGCCATATAATGAGCGATTAGTTTTACCTCATGGTAAGTTTTCAAAAACTTTTTTCTCGAATTCGTTTCTGGTTGGAATACGCATTTCTTATAGTGTTTATTGTCTTACAGGATTCCAATTAAGTGCCTTTCCGCGTAATTTATGGATTGTTTTGTGAAAAACACCGGATTCTCCGGGTAAGTTTTGACATATTTTAAAATTGTAAATTCGGATTTCGGTCGAAAGTGATTAGTTTATTAACGTAGTGTTTTTCCTTTGTCCACAGTGTTTTATACGAGTTTTTTTCAACGCAGTTTTTTCATCGGAGTTTTTTTTTAAACGAGTTTTTTTAACGGCTTTTCTATCGTTGGTTCAACTAGATCAAATGGACGTTTTCTTAGTGGATCATTTCGATACCGTTAAATTCGCTACCTATCTTCTCATTTACACGGATTCGCCGGTACTTGCGTCGTGCGCTGGGACACCGAGCCCCACTTAATTTTTGGAATTTTTGGTTGTAATAACATATATTTTGGATTGCTACGTTCTGGTATGTAATTATATTTTCTTACAAACTGAAGAACTCGGCATTCAACTTAATCTAACGTTTAAGTATGATTTATTTTAAGGCTAGGTTATTTCTAGTTAATATTAAGTCGGTATATTACTTGTAACTTGTTTAAATTTTAGATAATTAACTAAATTTAATTTTAGGATGGACTAAGCCATCCAGGCGCCCGAAATTTACTTGAATTCTTTTTTTATTTTTCACATATAACAATTTGATAAATTCAAAATTATATGTAACACTTTAGGCATTAAAAATATTATAATAGATAAGATTTGGCTAACTCTAAATTTCCGAATTGTTATATATATTGTTTTTCCATAATAAATATTTGTTATTAAAATTTTATGCGGTTTACTTTTTCCAAGCGAACCCCATTGTAATATAAATAAAATTTGTTATAGTCCAATGTTCTATTCCGGTGCAACTTTTTGTGTATGGTAGCCCTTGACATACACACCTAACTTAATTTAAAATCACATTTAAAATATATAAAATATTTTTTTTATTTTTATTTATATTACAACGTAAAACTCGCACTAAGGCCTCTGCTGTATTACATCATGTCTCTCCACACCTGTGGCTTAACATTTGACAGTTTTAATGACACTTGACACTTGTGATGACATTTGACACTTATGTTGACATTTGACAGTTCGTAATAACATTCATCGTACATTTCCAGCGGGCTACTCGGAGTGTCTGTTCTGTCTGTCCCACATCCTGTCCCGGCTGGACGTGCTGGTGTCGTTCTCGGTGGCGGCCAGCACCGCCCCGCTCCCGTACTGCCGCCCGACCCTCACTGACAGCCTGGATGAGTTCGTGTTGACGGATGTCAGACATCCCTGCTTGGAGGTACAGGAGGGCGTGTCGTATATCGCCAACGATGTCAAGTTTAAACGAGGTAATTGTTTATCTAAATTATAAAATGGAAAGCTTAGATGTTTTGTTTCTTTGTTTGTTTGTAATGCTTTATGCATTAAATCTACTGGACGAAAAGGAAGCTCTCTTGTTTCTGAAAAACATGGGCTCTATTTTATTTAAAAATACATTAGGATGGAGCCCTTAAACCCGAAGCAAAGATGTATTTACAACTTTTAAAACTCAGATAGGGCAACACTCTTTTCTGTAATAGGGTAACGTGGGGCACTATATGACGGATAAAATATAATTTAGTCGAAACTCAAAAATGTTTATTACAACTATCAGCAGACCCGGCGAACTTCGTATCGCCTAACAATCAATGAATGTAGTGTTACTTTTGACAAACCTTTTGTAGTTTTGGTAGGTTTAACAAATGAGAGAATTTAAATTAAATTCCCTCTTCCTCTACAAATAAACTCGTCACTACTAACATTTGTATTTAGCCGTGAAACAATTGATACAATTGATTAAAATTGATGAAGTTCCATGAAAATTTCCAACCCTTTCCCCCTCCCCTTAGGGATAGAATTTCCACAATCGCTGAAATAGGTATTTACAAATTTTTTATTGGTAGCCCAAATTAAGTTTCATGTTTCTTTTTTTCTTTCTTGTTTTTTTTTTCTTTCATTCTTTTCAAAATGACGGACTTCCATACAAACTTTCAACCCCTATTTCACCCCCTCAGAGGTTGAATTTCCAAAAATCCTTCCTTAGTAAGTATCTACTTCAAAAAATAACTACTGACCAAAGATCATGGGTCCAACTTCAATAGTATACGCTCGGCGTTGATGAATCAGTCAGTTAGTGAATCAGGACAAGTTATTTTATATAAGTATAGATAACATTTACAGTAGTCTTACCATTGTTATTAAGATTGTGAACGGTTTTTACACGTTTCCACATTAGCTATGGTGACCATAATGATATTGTATGTATAAAAAGATTTTTTTTTATGGAAATAGCAGGCAAACGAGCTGACGATCCACCTGATGGTAAGTGGCTATCGCCGCCCATGAACATCAGCAACACCAAAGGCATCACTGATGCGTTTCCGGCCAAGAAAGAAAGAAGAAAAAGAAAGAAAGAACTGGCTCTCAAGCCCCCAGCCGGAACACGACGAGTCGTTTGGCGGCTGACTCATGCTCGAGGGTGGTAGCTATCCAGGCGAAACCCTGGAGAAATAATAATAGTAATAATGGTATTAATAGGCTTTTATTAAGTTAGTGCGCTAACCACCCTGGACCACATCTCCACTTACCATCAGGTGGGATTGTGGTCAAGCATTAACTTTTTTTAAGTAAAAAAAAAAAAAATTAACAATTAAAATCAATACTACCAATATAATCCCTCCGAGGGCCCTACCACGAGCAGGCCAGATTTAGTCGCCTTTTACGACACCCCTCTGGCGTGGGATTGGGGTTAGTATTCTAAATTTTGAAAATCGAACCTCCCGGGCGGGACACATTTTGTTCGAGATATCTGTTCTATGACATTATACTTCAATGTTGTTACAATGTAACATTATTGTTCAATGTTGGGCGACCACTAAAAATGAACAACATGTCACTTAACCTTATGTTTACAGGAGAATGTCTAATGCACATAGTAACAGGCGCGAACATGGGTGGTAAGTCGACATGGATGAGGTCATGTGGTGTGGCGGCACTGCTGGCCCACAGTGGGTGTCTAGTCCCAGCGTCGAGTGCCATCATACCTCGGCTCAAGTCACTCTGTGCTAGGGTGGGGGCTGCAGACAGAGAGGACAAGGGGCAAAGCACCTTTATGTTGGAGATGATCGAGTCTGCTGCTATATTGAGGGTGAGTTTTTGGTGTTTTAACTCCCGATGCAGAAAATAGGAGTTTTATGTGTTTCTAAGGCGACGTAAAGAATCCCATCTAAAATCTAAACATTTTCCGCGTGTTTCTGGCATAAGGCATCGTAGCTCTTAAACGAATGGACTGATTTGATGTGATTTTTTTGTGTGATATATTTTGTGAAAATTAAACTGTAACCGTAACTGTCGTTAACCTACTTAGGTAATTATCAATCTTGAAACCTAAAAACCTACGACAAAAAAACCGCATCAAATCGGTCCATTCGTTTAAGAGCTACGATGCCTTAGAAACGCACGGAAAATGTTTAGATTTTAGATAGGATTCTGTATGTCGACATAGTATGTTTTTTATTTATGAAACTGCAACTAAAGGTCGCTGCATACGTAACGTGGACGGGGTATAAATATACGTGCGTGACCCGTTCCCGTCCCGTACAGGGTAAAAACACCTTAAGTCTGGTTTACACGTATTAAGTAGTTAAGTAGATAACTAAATTTTAACTAAAAAGTTACTAAATTGTCCGTTTACACGTATTAATTTACTTAAAATTTAGTTATCTACTTAACTGCTTAATACGTGTAAATCGAACTTTACGTATGCATCGACCTTAAGACTACGCTTTGAATACAGAACCCATTACAAGCATAGTGAAATTGTTTTCATAACACTTCTACTCGTATTTCAGACTGCAACCCCTGACTCGCTAGTGTTAGTGGATGAATTAGGAAGAGGAACGTCTACGTATGAAGGTTGTGGGATCGCTTGGGCGATCGCTGAGTGAGTATCTGCAATTTATAATTTTATTAACAGTAACTCACACAGTTCTGCGTAGGTTTAAAAGTAGTTTTTCTCAGTTTCTTTTCAATTTTTAATGATAAAGCACTTTTAAAAACGATAATAGAAACACAAAAATGCATAGCTAGATTGACTATAAAATTTTAAAAAAAACGACTTCAGATGAAGTACATCCTTTCCAATAACAATAAAAAAAGAATCATCGAAGTCGGTTGGCGTGTTATTGAGTTATTAGTCCATTTGTCGCGCATACATGACAAGCACCAGCTTTCGATTAAAAGAAGAATCATCAAAATCGGTTCACCCAGTCGAAAGTTCTGAGGTAACAAACATAAAAAAAAAAACAGTTAAATTGAGAACCTCCTCCTTTTTTGAAGTTGGTTAAAAATACTTCAAAATTACTTAAGACTTTGTCTTAAAAATACACAGTACACAGTACTGTGTTTTCAATACACAGTAGTAAAATACATGCCTCAAGTATTAATATATTATTAAAATTACGCCGTGCTCAGACACTTCACTGTTTTAAATCATCGGTGAAAGAATTATATCTGAAAAAGTTTACATAAATTTCCCTTTTTCTTTATCATCACTGGTATTAGCTATTTAGTTTATATGGACTGTAACTGTAGAACGATATTCATTATGTACACCCTACGCCTCATTGTTATTTTCTCTTTTTTTTCTATATGCTAAGGTTGCCTGGAAGAGATCGCTTTTTAGCGATAAGGCCGCCTTTTGTATGCCACATTATTTTTTACGTATTTCTACTTGTTTGTTAATTTGGTATACAAATAAAGTGTATTTGTATTGTATTGTATTTGTAAAATTTTCAGGAAGCTAGCAACAGACAGCAAATGCTTTTGTCTATTCGCGACCCACTATCACGAGCTGACTCGCTTGCCGGGTCTACACCCTGGAGTCATTGTGAACTCGCACGCAGAAGCCTCGGTGGTCGACAACCAATTGCTACTGCTGCACAAGATCGCCCCAGGGCCTGCCACGCACTCCTTAGGACTACATGTGGCGAAATTGGCTGATCTGCCGGATTCTATTATTGAGGTATTGTAATAGGTGATTTGTGATAGCCTATTGGTTGTTATTTATTTATTTAACTCTTTATTGTACACCAATAAAATAATACAACAACAATATAGAAGTAAACAAGAAGACATATGAGGTACAAAAGGCGGTCTTATTGCTACACAGAGATCTCTTACAGACAACCTTAAGATGTGGAGAGCTGATTAGAGTATGATTGGTATGATTGGTTGTTAATAGAGAGATAGATTGGCAGAGAGTTTCGAAGTTGTTTTTAATATAATAATGAGAAGCATTGATAAAGTATCGTTAAGGAAATAATAGTGAGAAAATTGTATGGATAATAGGTACTATTTATCGTGCCCCAAAGGTAAACATGAAAAACAAAGACATAAAGATAGGAAATACAAAAGGCGTATCGCTAAGCAGTAATTGATATCTTTATGACAAATATACGAGTATGTATTGTCAGCAAATTCAACCCCAACATTGGGATTAAGTTTTATATAGTAAGTCTAATGAGTGTACTTAACCTTACTAATTACATATTATTTATCTGTGATTTATACTGTATTGTGCCGTCTATTTGTGGGAGCAAAACTCAAAAATTAGTCGGATTGACTCGAGATAGAATTTTTAACATTTCGTTTACATTTCTTGATATGGAATCGAACTCGGAATTCGACGCTCGACGTATCGATATCACTACTTATCACTACATTACTAAATTATCAATTTAGGGAAAATATAATGTAAGAAGTGTAGATAAATATATAATATAATGCTTGTTTCAGTATGCTGAGACCACACAGGCGCAACTGGAAACCAATCTATTCGAAGTCGACACTGCAGTTAAATCGCAAGAAACGACCGAGGGACAACAGATTATTATAGAATTTCTAAAAAAATGCAAAAGCCTACATGAAACAATCACTTCAGATGAAGAATTGGTCAAGGAAATAAATAAATTAAAACAAGATCTTATCCGTCAAAACAGCAAATATGTGAAGTCACTCATGGCGTTGTAATGTATGTTTTTTTTTCTGTTCAATAAACTTAATATTTGTTTTTAATTTTTAATCTTGATTGTTGTCTCAATTTGATATACAAAAATTTTGTAGTCTTGTATGGAGTCTTCTGATTACTCTGAGTAGGCTTTCGAACATTAGAATCTGCGGCAAAATCGTAGTGTGTGGATATTTAAGTGGTATTTAAGGATTTCAGTCAGTCTCAATCACATCCTCGTAGCTTTATTTAATTAAGCAGTGTATAGACATAAGACATTTTTTTTTTTTTTTGATTCCCCTCACGGGAGGGAGGCAGTGAATGCATTTACGCATACGCAGCACAGCCGGTCTGTGCTGGTTATGTGTGGCTCAATCCCGAGTGGATAATACACACTAAACACTGCCTGAAATGGCTTTAGTCATACGACCTTTAAGCCTTCATCGGAAGCGACTCCGCTTGAAGAGACGGAGCGCTAAGATAAGACACTACACATTCTACTTTTATGTAGTACTTTCACCAGCGGGCCTATTTTGAACTTTTATAAAACCATTCATGTTCCAGGCAATTCATTTCTCGGGCTTTAAACGACGTATGATTGGCTAAAAAGTGTCACGTGACCGATTTGGTAACACGAATTTGATGTTTACACTGGAACTTGGCTGGAATTAAGAGTTCATAATAGACCGCCAGGAGTCAGGCCGGTTTCTATGAATGTAGATGGATAGCGCGCTAACCGAATCCTGTAATTAGTTCCCAAAATCGAAATAGGCTTTCACAGTTTTTGCAAAATGTCAAATTACGCTTTTGCTTAACTAATCACTGTCTTGAGTGGTCCCAGACGAAGACTCTTCTTCTTGCAAGAAACTCCCAAGAATTTTTTTCTGTATACAAAAATTATTTATTAAAATTAGTCCGGTAGTCATGGTTTATGTACACCATGGGTGGTCAACAACACTTGACTCTAACCAAAAAAATTTCCAGGATGACTATTTCTTAAAGTTCTATTCAACGACATCCTATGCTACAGATGAGAACCAAAATTTTACCACTTTATCGGCGTCATAAATATATTATTCATGCCAAATAACTTTTTAGTATTAAGGGTCTCTGAACGAAGCTGCGAATGGACGGATATGACGAAACTATGGGTTCCGTTTTGACTACGAAAGTTCCGTAACCCTTAAAATTTTTATATGAGGTGGTGGTAGATCAATTGTATTTTTGTAACTACAAAGTTTTTTAATTAGCCAGTCATGCATAACGTTATAAAAGATTTATAAAAATTTTTGAACATTGGTAGTAACTAGTAAGGATCGCGTTTAACTGCAAATCGATACTAACAAGTGGTGTTCCAGCGCTATAGGTAGGTACAATACTATGCTTACACGAAGCAAAAAGAAACTTATGAATACTGCCCTCGGAAAATCACGCCTGGCGCGAAGTAGCATGTCTAAAGAAGTCTTTGAAAAAGAGCACTTTACTTATTCATGTGCGCAAGCCTTTTTCCGACCCTCACGTAGCGCCATTGTAATTGGGCGTCATTTTCTAAAGATCAGGGGCTTTCGCTTTTTTGCAGTACTCACGTTACTCGTACGCTTATAACGTATTCACACACGTACGTAGTAAAGGGAACTATATTTATATGCCTACTGCTATTGCGATTCAAATACACCGTCTGCATTGACAAATCTATGGTGGTTTCATGTATACAGACAGTATCACGACCTTTTTCTGTAAAATTCTTTAGTTATTTAAAATTTCGAATAATTGTGATTTCATGTAAAAAATATAATTGTATTATTAGTTATTACCTAAGTGTGATCTGCGTCACTTAAAAACAAATAAGTATAAAAATGTTCTAATTCCCTCCAAACCTCAAGAATAATTGACCCAAATGTCAGTAGGTTAATAACTTTTTGTCCTTGTCAGGCCTGCTTATCAATAAGCCAATAAATTCGTTAATATAATAAGCAATATAATATCCGATACTTTATTGGTATAATAAATGTGTAGTGCCTCAATCAGTACCTTAAAAAAAATAAAGCTCACGAAATAAAACCCAACTTATTCAACATTTTTATCTTTATTAATAACATCAACAGGATGAAATACAAAAACAAATAGACTTATAAATTCTCTTAATAATTATTTTTTCAGTGATATTATTAGAAAGGTAAAATTAGAGTTGATAATTAAGTTGCATGGAAAGTGAGATGATATGACCTGTTCATGATAATCTCCTTCCTTTTTGAAGTCGATTCATAAAATAAAATCCAGCACACAGCCTTTTACAATACTTGTATAGATTGATTTTGAATGTTGACCCCCGTCGCCTTGTATAAGCGAGTTTTACATTAATTATAAACATTTATCACATGGTTTTGTAAAGGAATTTACCATTATCCTCCCAGCTTTCCAACATGACTTTGGCTTGAGATGTTCTAATGTATATAAAAGGAAATACTCTACTCAGTGCTTAGGAATTAATAATAAGAAAGCAGATTCACATGCTATCAAAATATGTCTTGATAAATAAACATACAATAATGACCCCCTTCGATGACTCAATTAGTATTTGTATGTAGTAATGTTATTATCACGATGTAATACTTATAACTATTTAAAATTACTTGTGATCACACTATGAATGACTCATTTTGTTATAATGAATACTAGCCCATTCATATTTACGTATGTTTATTCATGATGACATGTCTACTTTATGTGAATCAACTCAATTTAATATTTTTTTTAATCAGAAAAGTTCACCTCTTCTACTGTGGAAAGTGGAATTTCTTAGCTAAATTTTTACCAGTTTTTGCGCTTATCATAATGTCTACCTAATAATTTCTAATCAACAACATTTCATTACTCTTGAAAAGAAAATAGGATAGGTAAGGTACATACTAAAATGGAAAGAAATCTACTCAATCTATATCACATCTAATAAGAGGACATAACATGCTAATGTTAAGAAAGGTACAAATATAAATACAAATTCAGTGTCATATGTCTAATATTTTTACAGTTAATCAAGAATCATGAAATGCTGCAAATTATTTATTATTGTCAAAATAAAATATTTACAGGAACAATTACACATGTAGTCATCATTCCACTAAATGCACTTTTATGGACAAGATTTTGGATCATATTGCAAATAGATGAAGTATGCACTTCAATTATTCTAATTAAATTCTGTATTCAATTATAAATTATTCTGGAAATAATAATAGTTACAATTCTTACAAATCAACTTAAGACAACAACTAAAAGTTTGAATCAGTTCTAAATTGTTGTTGAACTAATGTAGTCGTGATATTTTCATTTCTGTCGGTGGGACAAAATGATAAGCTAATATTTACAATTGATTATGTACAGAATGTCATTTATATTTTTAAACAATAAATAATTTAAAATCATTTAACATCTACAATTAATTTCTCCTTCGACAAACTCGGGTTCGACCGGAGTCGTGGAATCGCCCACCGCTTCATATTTAAATATATTATTACATATATGTTAAATCACAGCTAAAGCGGTCAACACGCAACGTGGTTTCAGCACGCACTAGGGCTGTCCGGTGATTTGACTAGTATCGAGTCCGTCGTGGGTCTCCGCTCACGAGAAGTACAACCTCACTGCATTTTGGAACGTCCTCCGGCACATGGGACACTTGTCAGTGGCCAGCGCGCACTTGGCACACGCGACCACGTGGCCGCACGGCACGAAACAAACGTTACGCTCCTCCACGTAACAAATCTTACACAGTTTGGTGTCCTCTAAGGTGTTCTCCTTCTCCACACTTTCACTCTTTGCACTAGGTGCACTCTGTGCACTCGGAACAGTACTAGTGACGGGCGCCTGGGGGACGGCTGCAGGCTGGTCGTTCTTCTCCTTGGGCGCACGGATCACGCAAGCTTCCGATATTACCTTTTGGACGTAGTCTCGACCTTTCACCAGCTGAACGTAGGCGCAACGGTCGAACCACCGAGCGTGCTGTTCCCATGGGACGTCGTCGTTTTCCCAATCCTTCAAGCCTCCGTCGCAATAAAAACATTTAGTTTTATCCCCTTGTCCAGTATAAAAGAAACCGGCTTCCGCCAATTCCTCGGGCTTTTGGCCCATGCAACGAGGCCAGTCGGCAAAGGTTCGCAGACGAGCGGCCTCAGAGGCGTATCGCGGGTGCACCGGCCCGGGCATCCTGACCGAGTTAGCCGTAGGAGGAGCCCTCACTCCGCATTCGTCGCGTCCGTCGGAAGCTGGGGTTTCTGACGGGACGTTTCCTGCGCTAGCTTGCTGTCTTAAAAATGGGCATTGGGGCGCCCATCTCTGGTGATCTCTGGCTGGGTCATCACCTTCCACCCAGCGCATGATTTCGACCTTACAGAAGGCACATCTCACTTCATCACCGCATCCGAGGTAATAGAAGCCATTGCGTGCGAGTTGTTGCGGGGACAGGAAGGATACGGGCCATTTGTCGAAGGTTTTGAGTCGCTCGTCTTCGCGTCGCATGTCCGGCCCCTCAGTGTAAAAGCCGAACGTGTCGCGGTTGTCGGTCTTATCATCGGAGGGAGAGGATGCAGAGGACGAAGCGGACGACCCGGAGCTCTCGCAGCCGGCAGTCGTCAGCCCGAGCTGACCGACTAGCGGTCGCCTCTTGAATAACTGGCTCACCATTTGATTAGTTAAGGGAGACGTTGGGTTGTTTGCGGCCACTGAAAAGAAGAGAAATAATACGTCAGAAATGTAATGTAACCTTTGTAATGTATCTAATATTTATTTTTAAGGACTTGGTTTTGTTATCAATTTCAATCATGTGCGACTTTATCTGAACGCAATGTAATCATAACATTTTGTACTTTAATGGATTATCATCGAATTTTATCTTCAGTTGTAACATATTTCGATAAGCTGAAAACTGAGTCGTTTCCACCGCTCATACTGTCATAAAAGATATTTCTAGTTAGGAACGAAGTGTCGTAAATCAGCATTTGCCACGTTTACGGGTAAATCGATGTGGGACAAGGCGAGTGACGGCAGTCGGCAAGTGTGTTCGAAAACAGTTTCACATAACAACAAGTTCGCGGCGACTGGCTGCGTCATCCACATTCCATTCCCGCAGCCTCCCTCCCCGTCCCCCCGAGCCTCGAGCCTCGGCTGCACTCAGTGCGCATGCACCGGAGGCTTGCGATCAATTTTTTTAATTCCAACTATACTATATATGGTCATATTAATGTGTTTATTAGAAGCTTATTGAAAGCCCAAATTCATTAGTTAAAATATAACGACTTGTAGTTTAAGTACTCTGACCTCAAACTAAACTATTTAAATAAAAGTTTAAACAAACTTTTAGTAACATATACAGTGATACTGATCACATCAGAATCAACGAGAAGAATTTTGATATCTGGATAAAACTGTAGAAGAACATGAACAATTACGTGAACAGCAATGGCCGCAATAGACACCGATCAATATTTACCATTTCGAAGCCTGTGATCGCTTAACATAGGCATGTTAGAGATTTGCAATACACTCACTGGCAATTCACGTGACACTAGCAAACCATTGCCAAAACAACAAAACACACTGTTTGAACTACTTTGATTTTTAGCGCAACACAGAAATGGCGGTCGACTGTTTCCAAGCATCGTTGGCTGGCTACTCATTCGGTGCCCAATAGTGGATTACGTGCTACAATGACGACCCCTAAGCGCATGCGTGTACAATTTTAAGAGGGTTCAAATTCGTCGTTGTGGGGTGTAAAGCACAGCTGTGCGGGGTCGTTGCTAGGCTCGCCCTTTTTATTTGTAGCATTTTCAGGGACTTCGTATTTCAATGTTTCGCTGCAATATGCTAACATAAATCTTACTTTAGTTTTTACTAACACTATTTCATAAAAGATGCCGCAAGTTATTTATACAGAGTCCAGATTAAAATCATCGTGGGATTGAATGGAATCATTCGCGGTTGACAAATAGCTATTTCTGTGTGACGAGCACAGTAAGGGGCATACATAGCTCTATTGATTGTCTACTTATTCACGTCCACATGATACGATAAACAAGCAAGGAGAGCGAAGGGACGACGCGGGAGAGATGTAATTCTCAATCAGGCGAACGTCTGGTGCGACGTTGCCACACCGCTCACAGCCGACCGGATTTCATTCATATTTGAGACGCGACGTTGCCGTCTTCAGCGGAAACCGCGACCACACAGCGTAAAAAAGGGCCTGTGGAATGTGGCAGTACTGCTGGGCGGGTCTAAGCAGTACCGAATAAAAAAGTGACGGTGTGGAATGCGGACGGTGCTTAGTAGTAAGAGTAATAATAGGTGCATCAGCTCTGTCAAAATTGAACTTTTTTGGCACTCAAATTGTTTACAGGTTGGGTATATTAATTATAGTATTTTTACTCCTAAGTTTCTTTTTTATAATTTTAGCATTTATTCAGACGTTCCAAAAGTAAAATTAAGCAAAGATTAGCCTTTAAGCCGGTGCTCGTGTTCGGTAGGAAGGTACCACACAAAGCCCAACCGAACACATGTTACATATCGGATAAAAAGTGAGACACGATACCAAGGAAAATAAAACAAAAGGCTTGAGAGCAAGGTCCATGGCGGTCGGCGCAAAGAGCAAATGAAATTCAGCATTGTGCCTTAACTTGGGAGAGCGGCGAGAGGCGGCGCCGGCGGGTTCTGTGGGGAGGGGACGGGGCCATGTTCTCATGCCTATGGGTGGTCGGCGCTCGGCTTTCGAATTCCAATGCCTCGCCTGTAGCGCCTACGCACCACTACGCGCTAGACACTGATCTGTTTAATGAAATGACTTACTAGCAACTAGCGTCTTTTATTTAACTTCACACGTACGAAATTAGTTTTTTCCGACCATTCATGTCCCTACAGGGAGGGAGGATGGCATTAATGAAAGCATACATGAATGAGTTATCGACGTCGGTCGCCGCCATCCTATCCAAACATCGGTTGTCATCATAAAACATTATAAATAAACCGAGTGATAGACGAGCGGAAACTATATCCAAGGAAACGAACATCCGCCAGATGGGAGGACCGTATTATATTGAAATGACCTTCCATTTCATTGAAAAAAGTTTTCAAATGAACCTGTTATGTTATAGAAGGTATGGAGCGCACAATGGGCGTGTAACATGTAGATAGATAGAGGAATGAGTGCCGTGAAATGTCCTAAGTTAGTAATGGGCATGTATTACTTGCGGGCGGAATGTTCGGATGAGAAGGGCCGGCTATGTGGAAGAAAGCCGCGGCGGCTCGTATAATCATACTCTCGCGGATAATGCCGCTAGCGCTGCATTCCGCGGCCTACGTTCCCATCGGCGACAGTAAAAGGTAATCACCGCCTTACGGAAATAACTCCACACCTACTCTTATACTAGCGATGGGAGTTTTGAGATGATGTACAATAATATAATAATATTCCAAAGATAATTGTTTTTTATAGAAACAAAATTTATAGCCTAAGAGCTACTGAACCATTTGACTAACCCACTTCCCACAAAGCTAGAAATTTATTAAATGATATTTTATTATCAGTCAATTAAGAAAGTACCGTTCTGGCAGGCATCTCGCGGTTGCGTCATCATCCCTTAAATTTTTGAAAATGCAAAAAATAATTATTTTTTATCCCACTCGCACAAGGCTACAATTTTAATATGTTGTAATTTACATATGTTTAAGTGTAAAAAAAAATTGCCAACCCATTTAGAGGGTTGCAAGTGTGTGCCAGAACAGAGCAAAGTTGTCATCGGGAGAGCAATTCATAACCTACTCGCACAAGGCTCAAATTTTCAGGGAACATTCTTTCAATTGTTTAAACACTATATGTAAACAGCCAGAACATTCTAGCGGTTGCAAGTATCTGCCAGAAGAGTATAAAGTAATGACGCTCGACAGGCGTGCGAGTGCAACAGACTTGTATGGGTTCTAATGTTAGAAAGAGAGAATACGTCTATTGTAATGTTTTCTCTGAATTTTCAGACAAGACTTATTATGAAACAATCTTAGCACTACTTTTAATAAAAATAGGCATTTGAATTACCTCAAAATATTTAATTGATGGTGAATAGAAATCAGTTCTGGGAATAAATTATTAGTCAACTTTAATTTTTTATTCATTTCGTGTCTGCCTTATTTTTAAATTACAAATAAAGATAAAAAGACAGTGTAAGTTTATTAACCAAATAGAAAGATGGAACCGGGCGGGGACCAGCAAATTATTTAAAACGCAGTTAGCAATGGCCATAAGTCATAGCGATGTCAAAGTCAGCAAATCTCTTAAGGGAACATACCAAAACCACGTAACCAATTTTTTCCAACTTTTTACCCCCCTCCCCCCCCTTCGTGACCATCCGTAGTATATGAGAAGACCCCCCCCCTCCCCCCTAATTTTCACGTGGTAATTGATAAATACGGTTCTCAATACTTTTTTGCAAAAACAGAGTTAAAAAATAATCATTTTACTTATATTTGACGACTTGTGTGGCGCAATGTTGCTAAAATATTGACTACGTGACAAAAACCTAAACCCCCCCTCCCCTCTGTGACCAATCGTGGTGTTTTGAAGACCCCCCTCCCCCCCCTAAATGAGGCACGTGGTTTTGGTATGTTCCCTAAACTAAATAACGAAACATTGCGTATGGAGGAATCGACGGTCTTTTTAGGGGTGACCTTAGTTAGTAAACTTCAATGGGGCCCACATATAACAAATCTCGCGAAAAAACTCGCTAGGGCTGCTTTTGCTGTTAGGAAAATAAGGCAGTATACTGACGTCGAAACTGCTAGGATAGTCTATTTTGCTTATTTTCACAGTGTTATGTCTTATGCCATCTTGCTGTGGGGCAAAGCAGCCAATATAAAACAAATTTTAATACTCCAGAAACGGGCAGTTAGGGCTATTTATAAACTTAGGTCTCGGGAATCTTTGCGTGAAAAGTTCAAGGAAATAGGTATACTTACAGTAGCTTCCCAGTATATCTTTAACAATGTAGTTTTTATACGGAAGAATATAAACGCGTATAAACAACATTTTGATATTAATAATCGCCATACGAAAAGAATGCATCAATTAGTTACGCCTTCGTTCCGCCTAAGTAAAGTGCAGCGATCTTTCATAGGGCTTGGTATACATTTCTATAGTAAAATCCCAAAATTAATACGTGACTTGCCAATAGAAACTTTCAAAAAACGTGTAAAGATACAATTGTTAGGCAAGGGATATTATAGTGTAGACGAGTATTTAAATGACAAAGACGCATGGAAATGACCAGCTCTGCAACCAGTTCCGCTCAGAATAGTAAATACTTTTGTATTATTATCTTTTTTTGTAATATTTTTTTAAAAGATGTGCTGAGGAGTTTCTTTAGGCTTTTCTTCTCCTCCACGACAAAGCACCTTCCGAAAAGCCTATATGAATAAAATATCTTGACTTTGACTTTGATTTTGATGCGCGACTGCGAATGATCTCACTATTCGAATAATCTATGACTACTAATGTACACATTCGACTTGAATATTAGTAATATACTAATGTTCATATTCGAATAACGACTACTAAATTAGGAACTAATCTAATAGCGTTTCGACTCGCACATTCGACGTCGCTCACTTACCGAGTCAGTTGTTAGTTTGGAATGAATATATTGTGTAGGTACGGATCGTTCACTGTTCTGCCGCCGGCGCTGGCCAACTGAATTCTGATTCTGATTACGATTTGAATGATAATTATGAATAATAAATATTTGTTAAGAATAATAAAAAATACTTTATTTAAAAATCTGTTCATCTTTTATTACAGTGATCCTTCATCATATTATGTTCAAAATATATTATATCATATCCTTTCTTTCTGACACTGAAACCCATACAAGTCTGTTACGCTCGTACTTCCATCGAGCGTCATGATCATTATTAAAACTCTTCTGGCAGATACTTGCAACCGCTAGAATGTTCTGGCTGTTTACATATAGTGTTTAAACAATTGAAAGAATGTTCCCTGAAAATTTGAGCCTTGTGCGAGTAGGTTATGAATTGCTCTCCCGATGACAACTTTGCTCTGTTCTGGCACACACTTGCAACCCTCTAAATGGGTTGGCAATTTTTTTTTACACTTAAACATATGTAAATTACAACATATTAAAATTTTAGCCTTGTGCGAGTGGGATAAAAAATAATTATTTTTTGCATTTTCAAAAATTTAAGGGATGATGACGCAACCGCGAGATGCCTGCCAGAACGGTACTTTCTTAATTGACTGATAATAAAATATCATTTAATAAATTTCTAGCTTTGTGGGAAGTGGGTTAGTCAAATGGTTCACTAGCTCTTCAGCTATTAATGCAAATCATGAAAACTGAAAATGACCAAAATACCACCATGCAAAAAAATTGCATAATTATTATGATATTAATAATTATTACAAAGTCAAGGTTACAAATTAATCAATGATTGACAGCATTGCTACAATGACATCATTGTTGATGTCACAAAGCTATTGCAATTGAGCAAGTAGCAAGTCATTGTAGTTTACCTACTCACTACATCATTAACATTGTGAATAACAAAATGAACAAAAAGGATGTTCTCAACCTTCTTTCGACATCTAGAAATATCATCCTCAATAATTTAATGAAATGAGCCTAGTTTTAACCTGATATAGAATCAGCTAAATTATTGAAACTACTTTGTAACTCATAAATCGTAATGGTATGAGTTATGACTATGTATAGTTTTTTCCATTTCCTAGGTTTTCCTTCTGCCTTTTTCTGGTTACTAAACCTAAGATTAGCCAACTAAACTGACGTTTATTTTTACATAGGTGAATACTTATTCAATTATATTGTAAATAATAAATTTTATACCATATTCACTCATATCCTATGGTTTTTAAAAATATAAATTATTTTTTCAGGATTTCAGATAATGATCTTAGAATCAAACTTTTGGTGTGGTATTTGGCAAGAGATGGCGCCACATGTTCCTGAATGTCAGTATTGCAGTTTTATAAAAATAATATTGTATCTGGAGTTAAAGAATATTCCCAAATTTTGTGAAGGAGACTTAATTATTCTTCTTCTACAAATTCAATAAATCACATGGACAAAAAAACTATTATTTTTTTAATGGGCAGATTGTATTGGCCCATCAATTTTTACAGCCTCACATAGACAGGGAAAGAGTGAGCTTGGTTGCTCTGCTAAAGCACAGCTGAGAAACAATGAAAACAATATAAACAAGAACAAATATTATGATAAATATATAGTCTCATGACTCATTGGCATGTTTATAATACCCAGTATACTCACAAAATTTTCCGCAAAAACATATCCCATTTTATCAGATACTAAGTTTTATCATGAAATAATATTATACTCCTCACAGTATGAAGGATAAGAATCACAAAAATAAAGTGCCAAACCTTGTCAATAGATGGCAGCAGCAGCCACATTACAACAAATAAAATTCTTCACAAACCAATCAAGTATGAAAATAAAGTTAGTAACAAAATTATAAAATAGAAACAAAACATTTATTCATATATCTTCATCACATTGTTTAAATCTTAAAACCATTGGAAAGTCAAATAAAATACACTGATAACTGAACCATATTGGTAACAAAGATACAAAGAAATAGCTGCCATGCTACTTTAAATCATTGTTATTAATTCATAATTCCTTACATTGTGTTATAATAGGAATGTTCCATTAGAAGAAGTATAAAAAGTCGAGCGCTTAGTGTATGACCTTACAATACCAGTTACCAAATTTGCTAACTAGAGGCTCCACTGGGTAGTGGATAAGGAAGGCAAGGCCAATCGTCATGCAGCTCGAATAAAAAATCACCATAAAGCTTTGAAGTGAATCAAATGGTCACATGATATAAATTAGGCAGGAAAACCAAATGATTTATATTTCCTCTTATTATTTGCATTCATATGGGTATTTATAAGGTACCTCTTTGTAGGAAAATTCAATTTAATCTCCAAATTAACAAGAATTATAAATTCGAAGAATAATGTCTCATACTGTTGACAAGATAAGTACCTCTATGATAAGCATTTTCATAGAATAATAACAACAGTTAATTAGATACTCAACTAATTGAGTACAAATAAGTACTCTACTAAAACTAAATGTAAGTGGAATTGTGTATTGTAGGTATATTGTTTACATTAGTCAAATAATTAATTTAAAATTGTAATCTTAAATAAATACCTACAGCAATACTAATGAATAATCATATAGCAATGCTACATGAATAACAAAAAATACTGCCACCTAAACTGTACATATGGAAAGATTTTACTATTTAGGTAATTATCTATGACAATTTATGCATAAAAATAACTTTTTAAAAAGCTTATAAATATGGCTTAAATTAAACATCAATACCCTTACTGTCTGCAGTGTACAATTTATATTAAATTGCATTATGATCATTCAATGGAAACTTCTCTAGTGTAAGTATAATACAGCTGTTTACTTTGTACAAGAAGGTAGGAAAAATATTTTTTTAAGTAGAAGTCCTCTTTATTATAAATTCAATATTAGGTACTAAATAATTCTGGAATTTGTTTATTACAAGCACTTTTTAATATTAGGGAAGGATTCAGGATCCCAGTTATTTAATTTAGCAGGTTTCATTAGTGCGAAGACAGTAATAGATAACCTAACTTTTTGATTGATTAAGTGGAAAATAACAAGCGTTCCAGATAAAATGCATAATATCTACAGAAATGTAAATCTAATTAGACCATCTACGTAAACAGCAACTCGACAGTGACGTCGCCCTCGTTCCAAATTACAAACATACGAATTCGAATAGGTTATGTAGATAAAAAAAGTATTCACCTCTCAAAGAATCCATTTGTAATCCGGGTAATAAGTCCACTAAACTAAAGAAACTTTAGCACATTAACTTGTAAACTACAATTTTTGTTTGTCTTCACTCTCACTATAATAATTCAATCCGATAACTAAACAACACGAGTCTTCCATGAGCGCGAAACTCGCAACTGGCGATCCGCGACCGAACGGACGGAATCGGTGGAGCAAGCGGGCAGCGGGTTGCGCGTACGAAACACTCTACTACTCGCTCGACTCGGCGATGACGTTCTGAAACTGTCTGTGGCTGAGTGAATAGTGAATCTACAACCGTATCGTATCGGTCGCGGTGTGGAGCGGCGCCGCAGCGCGGCGGCGTTGCTAAAACGGCGTGGCTGGATAGATAGAGTCTAGGGAATAGGGATACTCTGGATAGCTAGCCTGGCCTGGCTGCCTCTGGCTATAGTCGAAATTCGAATCCATATCCATAGTTCGACGGACCACTTTGACAATTCAAATGCATAAATGTTGCCAGGACATGGGCATTGCTGTCCTTATCGATATTATGAAAGTTACAACTTACATATTATTTTTACGTGACTTTTAAAATAAAATTAACTCTTACTTAATACTATTTTCTTAATAATTATGCGACTGTATTTTATTTATATTCAATACAACTTATCTTTATCGAATTTAGTTGTCATCAAATTATTGTATGGAAGGCATTTTAATTACACAAGAAGTGCAAACACACTAATCGAACATTATTTTGCAAACGTAACGCACTGTTTGTCACTGAACGCCGAGATAAAAATTTTTTTCGCCGTTTATTTTCTCAGTGGATCGAACGTCGATATTGAAATATCGACATTCGACACTTACACGTTACTATTAACTTTCTTCAATATTATAGCAACACTATTTGTCAAAGTGGTCTGTCGAATTTTATTAAGGATTCTACGTAGTGGCTGGTCCTTCGATTAGCGTTCGTTCGAATTTATTTGGTTTCGTTCGTCGTCTTTTTTTTAGATCTACCAGGGTTATTAATTTTGTACTGTAAGAACTCGTAAGTACTATTACTTATAACTAAGTACTTCAGCAGGTATAAGAACTTAAAATTAAATTGTATTTTAATAACTTTATTCCTAAATACATAAAAAGAAAACTGCGATTTGAAACGACAAATATTAATTATCCTGAAAATGAAAATAAAAATATATACTTACCTAATATTATATTTGTCTTACAAGAGATCTCTGGACATTAAGAAAAAGATACAGGGTATTATTAATTTATTTGTCCTGTCCACTTTGACCCAGGTGATTTATCACATTATTAATAAACTATGAAAAATTGTCTGAGATTTTAAACAAGGACAAGGTTGAAGAACGAATTGAGGAATTAAGGAGTCAAAGTTCGGACCCAGGCCACTGCGTTGCATAGGGTGACCAATAACTAAGATAAGGAAACGTCAATTTACTGTCGAGGATATAAAGTTATAAATAACTAAATGACATTAATAAAAGAAAAATTAAGGTCTTACTTGCCGTAGAAGCTTTTGAGGAACCTGCCACCTGTCCATCATCTTTTTTCTTGGTTTCTTTCTTTTCAGCATCAGACATTGTCAATATATATTATGTACTTATTTTTCTTATTTCCAGGAATTATCTTCGTATATAACTTTAAAATATTCCATCTTGATGTTGTCGATCACACTGTAACTATCAGAAACACGAATAAATAAATTTTATCTTGGTTTTATCAGGTTAATTTACAGATACGTTGAGGACAACACTAAAGGCTGACAAGGGCGTCAGTTGTCAATCGTCAACACAATCGTCAAGCAGAAAAAAAATATCTAAGCCGTCAAGCACGATAGTGCCAACTGCCAACAGATAAAATCTGTAGATAAAATAAACAAAAAAAAATTGATTCAGTTATCAGTATCAATTGCCGTATTACCTAACCAGATGATCAGACGTGCAATGTGCGGCGCGAATGATGGAAACCCCGCGGCCTGCACTCGAGATATTTGCGAACACTGAGTGAGTAGGTTGGCAGGATGCTGCGTCACGTCATGTCTAGGTACTGATATAGGTAAATAAGAATACCTAAGTCGCATTGTACAATGTTACGTAAACGTAATGCGCTCAATGAAATACTTTAATCATCTGGCCTTTGACTGCGTATAAAAACGTTCCTGTGTGCGTAACACAATTTGTATGATAGACGACGCGACGCGATAAACAGGAATACCCAATATTCAAATAATGAGGATGTTTTCATCGTCGTATCGTAGTCGTAATAAGTAGGTTCTTGTTTTTAAGGAAAAATGTTCTTACAAACGACATTGCCGTTCATAATCAGTGTTGTTATTCCGAGAGTTTGTTACAGTGAAAACCTTTTATCAGCTTCGATACGTTTGTAACAGTGCCTGCCTGGCTAAGTCTTAATCGAACCTGGACCGTTGGTGATACGTAAATCCACTTTCGTGGCTAACCACATACGATACATACAAATTGTATCGTAGTTTTAATCATTTAAATATGAAAATTATAGTTCCAAAATAAAAGTATACAAATACTATAATTATTGATATAAGCCGCGCCATTAAAGAAACGAATCTAAAATGGCGGAAATTATCATTCCCCTCACTCGCACGCTAAAGACAGGAATATCGTGCGAGTGAGGGGGCATGATAATTTCCGCCATTTTAGATTCGTTTCTTTAATGGCGCGGCTTATACCTAGATGCAATCATTGACACCTAACGATGATACAATGATTGACATCTTGTTAAAGTACATTTTGGCATAGAACAGCTTGGTAATTGGCATTTTAAGATATAGGCCGTACTGGGGCAGTTCCTTTAATTAATACTAGGGCATAATACGAAAAAGGTGTCAATCGTTGTGGGGGTTGTCAACAATAGTAGACTTCCTTTACCATAATAACCAAAATTATTTTGATAAGTAGGCAGTTATGTGAATAATTGGTTCTGAACTTCTGACATTCTGAATTACATTACACACATTAAATAGGTACTTGCCTGATGCAAATTTTTATGCAACCTTAAGGTCGTAGCTCATTTATACGACACTGATCCCACACCGCAACTGCACAACACCGCCTGTAAAGCAAGCAGACAACTCGCTTCCCCGCGCCTACTGCTAGCAGGCTACACACTTCCCCGCGCCTACTGCTAGCAGGCTCCACGCTTCCCCGCGCCTACAGCTAGCAGGCTACACGCGGACCCTGCGCCTTTCACACGTATGCGACGGAGCCAGTTGCGACCTCCATCCACCCGCGCACGTACGCCGTCCGTTAGCGGGCTTCAAGCCAGCAGCCGCCGTGCTCAAAGCATGCGGGCCGCTCGCTTAAGTGTGCGGTACGCCAGACGTTAACTATTGAGGGGCAAGGTTGCGGTTAGCTTGCTTCCCGCGCGCGGCCTGCTAATTTTTGTTGTTACTGTAAAGTGCACCTACAGAGCACGATTTTAAGTTTATATTTGAATTCTCATACTTTGGTTGGGTGGGATCAGTGTCGTATAAATGAGCTACGACCTTTATGCATAACACTAATAGTTTTCAGATACCTAGATGTATAATGCACATCCACATAAAACTCACGGCACGTCTGTTACGATTAATAGCTTAAACACTTATAAATGCGAAGGCGTAGATAAGTTAACACTAAACAAAATACCTATTGGATAAATGACAATATTATAATATGTTATCGATTAATTACTACCTTCGACTCGGTTATACTCTCACAGCTCACTCAAGTGTTTATAAATACTCATCAAAGGAGATATTTGATGTGATGGTAGGTAAGGTAAGTGTGTATTTACAAGTGCAACAATGATGCGACAAAAATATGTCGCACTGCGATTATGATAATAATATTATGATGAGCTAGAAAGATGGAAACAGGAGAGTCTTATTTCTAGGCTTCCAAGACTCCAACGCAGAAAATCGAAATACGTTAAAATCATTTTATAACTGGATCTGGAAAGCGATTGTATACAGAATTGGAGCTGTACCCGTGGTGCAGGCACAGCTCCCAATTAATCATTATGATACTCATGATAGAAATCGAACATGAAATATCTTGATAATAAATGATTATAGGTTTCATGTTATCTATTCTGCGGTTGTCGTTGCTGCCTGTAACGGCTGTAACAGTTTTAGTTTTCTTTTATTCTCCTTTCCAACTAGGTCTCTTTACACTAAATTAGGAACATTATAATTCTTAAGGAAATTGCTTATTTAAGCTGAACATATTTCTTGAATTACCTACCAAAATAGAGATTCTTTGTCTGATCTACAAACATGCATTCTTTTAGGTACCTGCCTAATGTTACCTGTATTCGTATACCAAAATATGTGACTTGTATTCCATTTGATACAGGTACATGAGGCAGATGGTAATTTGACGTTTACATTATTAGATGGTAAAAAACCCATCGGAGGTAAATTTGGCGCGGGCGAGCGCAGGTGCGATCGCAGCTTGCGCGGGTGTCAGTCGACAGCTGTCGTCCACGTGCTCTGCAGCTGCCGCCCTCATCCCTAAAGTTTGGCCAGATAACTAGCGACAATAACAAACCTTGCCAGTTGCCTGACAAAGAACCTCCAAATTCTAAGCCACCCTCAGTATGTGCCAGGCTTTGTTTCTTTTGACGTGTTCCGGACGCTTGAGTCTATCTGTTTGTCTGTCCGGGCATCACATAAAAACCCTTGAACGGATTTCGATGAAAATTGGTAAAATTGTTACTGATAACCTGGGTCATATTATAGACAATTTTTCATCCCGGAAAATTAAAAGGTTTCCCGGGAAAACAGGATAAAAGTTTGAATAAGTTAAAACATAATTTCCGTATGCAAAGCTGCGGGCAACAGCTAGTAGGTACTCAGAGCTAGTACTTTCTTCTGTGGTAAAATACAATTTCTTCTGTGGTAAAATACAAGTTCAGTTTGGTAGATTTCATTTCCCACACTTACCTACCCCTTTTCGTCGAAATCTTTGTTTCACCGAAGTGACAATAGGTGATAGGTAGATATTGTAACATGTTCAATACCACAGTTACACATAAATTGGAAAAATTAGAAGCCTCAAACAATTAATAATTATATTGACAAATTGACCATATCCAGTATAAAATTCCCGTCAGGTCAATTTTAGTCTTGATGAGCTTCCCAGAAACTCGGCATTGTGAAAGGCGGACTTAGAATAGAAAATACTTAATTAGATTATAATAGGTTCTTGAAAATATTTATTTATCTACTGGAAATCCATGATTTTACGGTGTAAGTAATATGCTTACCTTCTTGCTTCTTGTTGCATGGTAAATGTTTGTTGATGACGGAACTGCATTTTCTTCCAATCCAGTCTGAAATAGTTTTGACGACGTGGATTTAAAAGCCATAGGGTACATTTTTACGAATTGATGAGGGCTGTATGAAACCCACATAAATAATAACTACGCACCTAATAAAATAATTCAGTTATCATACATAATTATTATGTTGTTATTTAAATATGACGAGTACTCACGCTTACTTTATATCACATATAAAGTATAATTTTATAATTTTATTCACTTTAATAATAGTCCTCGATAATCATTCTTTGTCATCACGTTTTGTCGACAAATTGGGTGGAGTACGTTTAGTTACTGCCGAGAGTATGAGTAGACCCTGGTCCACGGTCACACCAAACAAGACTGTACAAGTGCACATTGCGCTACGAGCCTACCACAGAGTACTTATACACCTCATCAGCCTATGAGGCTATGACACAATGGCGCCGCTACTGCTGCGCCTGCGCATGATGGGGAAAACTAGACAGGTGGGCACTTGACAATTACTAAGTTGTCAAAAGTGAAGTCCTTAGAAAGTATATAATAACTCTATATCTATGGTTCATTAACCAATGAAGTAGGTAAAGCGTTCGGGCGTAGAGGGTCCAGTAGTCCAGAAAAACATAAAAGCTAAACCTGTACTGCGAGATATCGCCGCGCGGTTATTCCTCCCCGTAATGGATTTGAAACAAAATTGGTGATAATTTTATTCTACTTACTTCAAAACTAAGAAGCTATTGAAAACAAGTTGCTATAATGTATAAATATAATGTCAGTGGAAATACAAATAGGGTTGTCAGATCGACAAACCTAATGGCCGGACAGACCAGCCAGTTTGGCCGGGTATTTGAGCAAAAAATCCGGACACTTGTATTTAGTATTAAACGGCAAAAAATGGTAAATAAAACCACGGTAAAAAACTAGGCTTTTTTGATCATTTACCATAAAATCTTTTAAATTCTAATGAAATAAAAATGAAATTGAATAACGAATCAGTCTTCTTTATTCTTAATCATTCAATTAATTAATTTGGCTGGACTCGAATTTAAAAAGCCTAACTATATCCGGCATTATCCGGACGCCTGGCAACGCTATTATACCAAGCACCTTACCATAACACATAGACACTTGTTTGAAAACCTTTATAGGTATCTACCTACTTGTTGGGAAAATCGCAATTCAAGAGAAAATTATACTAACAATAAAACAGGTATGTATTTATAATGCTTAAAGTTTACTGTTCAGTCAACTAAAGTATTACTTATATACCATACCTATACCTATTTAGCTGATCATTGCAGGGATTTACCCAGATGCATGTAATACGCGATGATAGCGTATGTACGTAATGTAATGAATGAACCGTGTGTGATGCAGAACAGAACTTGTTTCATGGCTTATAACAACATAGACTAGCCGACTAGGTGAGGTATCTTTTATAGTTAACTCCATAGAGTTAACTTATGGCGCTGGGTTATTATTACGGAAATCTAAGGAAAAATATGAAATGACGGTAGATACTAAATTAAGTGTTAATTAATTAAGATTAACGGAATCATTATGAATATATACAGGCATAACCTACCTGTACACCTCAGAGTTTTTCATAATGTTATCAAATGTGTCTGAAGCCTAATAATCAACAGTAAGTACCTACGAAGACCCACCCCCACACTTGACCAACAACATAAAAAGACTAGCTTCGAATCCCTTATAAAATCTGACTATTATTTTAAAACTTGGATTTGTTATAACCTGTTTTAAATGTAAAAATATCCTAATTGCAGAGCACTTTAAACCGAGCAGTCTGAAAATAAGAAAGTCGGCTTTGGTGGCTGGTGCTTTAATCTTTGGGAGAGCAGCAGACGGCCGCAATGCCGGTCGGCGGGCGCGGCGGACCAATAGCGTGCTGCGTCGTGGTATGCGGCCTTCTTTCCCGGAATTCCACTCCGGCTTCGAGTCCGGAGCGGAGGACGGGACGGGACTCATGAAGTGCACCTATCGGTTTACTTCGTTATTTAACTCATTCCCATAGCTCATTCCTTATAGAAATAAGTCGGATATGATGTTTTGAGAACATCCTGTGCTTTCGACATTAATTAGATAAGATTACATGTATGTAAGTATAGTATATCCTACGATTAATCAGAGATTAGATAACAATATCTAATCTCTAATAACAATAGATCCACCTAAGTGTACTTAACTTAGGTGCCGGCAATTAGGTCTACCAATAGTCTCCAAAGTACATAAGCGTGTGTACCTATGACATTACATAGGTGTAGTCCATAAAATCCTCCACCAATGCGCAATGGAGCGTGGTGTGAGCCTTTGAGACTCCTCAAGAGTAGACGCGTGATCAGCCAGTCCATAACATAAATAATTTTGCCATCGTGCCCGTTTAATCCGATTCTAATCTTTATCTTATCCATTGTCTTAATTTAGAGATTCGTTAATTCGTAATACATTGCTGAATAAAGACCAAAAACTAACATTAGCTTTTTCTAGAAATACAGCAATGTACTCGTATAGTTAAGTTTTAGTACAGATAACGACAATGGTGGGGATGGGAAGATACGCTTCCATGGTAAAACTACTTTAGTAAGATAAGGGATAGGTAGGGGTGTTTATGTATGTAAAGAAATAGGATCATCTATCCATAGATTGACAATTTTTATTTCAATTCTTATGAAAGAAATTATTAAAACAACAAAGATAAGTAGATGTACCCTGAACCTAGACGTGATAATGATAATGATGACAGAGAGACCGTAAAAGTTTTGTAAAATGCTTCATAAGTTAACGTCTATTTTATTACTCTTATTAATTTATATCCAACATCAATTGATCACGAAATAACCAGCGATGCTGCATAGCTCGCTAACAATGAACTGCAACACAATGCGTGTACAATTTTTTCCTATCCAAATCCGTTACATTCCATTCCCTGAAGCTGCGAGCCGAGCACGGAGCTATCTCAGCGAGATTTCGAAATTCCAAGAAAGGCAAAGCCTTATAAATTATCTCAAAAGCGCCGACGCGGCCCTATAGCCAGAATGTTTTTTTTAGTCCACAGGTACGCTGGCGCTAAGAAGCAAATGGAATTTATAGTGCGCCCCACGCACTTTGGTACTTATCCCCAAATTTTTTTTCAAGTTCAAATTTTTTAGTTACTCTGTGTTTTCCAGAATGTGGCCTTTTTTAATAATTCGATATGTATAATATACCCAACAAGTAAAGAAATATTAGATTAAGACAAGCTGCAAATCCTGCGATACTACAAATTAATTAAAGCAAATTTTGGTATCCTTTTTACACGCTTTATATTAAACTCTGAATACAGGATACTTTTGTCGTAGACATATTTTTGTCATTGCCATAATTTTAAACCTAATTCATATGAATATTCCATTTTAAAGGCATTTAGGAAAATAATGAGAAAGTTATAATAACAGCTTCTGTAGAAATGTTGTTGGGTTTATTTCATTAACTTTAGTCGATGGAACATTTTGGAGATAAAACTGAAAATTATTTTTTCTTTGTGGTATTAGAATCAAGGCACTGACACTGAGTACAGTCAACGTACATAAAAAATATACTCTGGTACTAGGGTTGCCAGATTGTCGGGATTTGTCTGGATTGTCCCGACATTTCACATGATTGTCCAGATTCCGGAAAAAATACAAATAGTCCCGACAATACATCCGATTCAACAGAACGCGTTTGCCGCCCCGGCGCCGCGCCGCGGCGCCCGCGGCCCGCTGCACGCGCTCTCGCCGTATTTTTTTTCTTCGTCAGCTCGTTTGCCGGCTATTTCCAAAAAAAAATGTTTTGTCCCGACAAATCCCGACTTTTTGAAGTTTTGTCCAGATATTTCAGTCTTGCCGTCCAGCAACCCTATCTGGTACAGGCAATACAGTCCAGCCAGTAGAGGTACCTACAGTCAATCATTAAAAGATTCTGAATTTTACTGTGTATTCTGTAAAGCTGGAACAATTACAAATCAAAACCAGGTTTATAGTAACTACATAGATAAATTAATTTGTCGCTTGGGAGTTATCCACTGATGTAAGTTGATAAAGTATCAAAATTTGCATTGTTCGCTAGACGTAAAAAATATGCGTGGTGCTAGCGTGCATCACGATTATTCTCGATTCTTAGTAAACAGGGCTCTTGCACCGAACAGAATCCCGGGCGCAGCCCCGAAGGTCGCTCACTAATAATAGCGCCAAAACCTATTGTGCTCAATGGCGCCCTAGCGAAGCCTTCGCCTCTTTTTATATTATTTCTATCTATTATTTTCTTCACGTAGCGGACGTTCTTTTTATTGTACGCAGTCGCGTCGTATCAAAGCAGGCGATTGTTAGTTGCTTTGATTTCAGAATCATCTCAATGAAATCGATTTTTGACATTCGATTAACAACTGGCAGGTGCGTTGAATTACTTGAATTTGTGGAACCGTTAAATCGAGACGGAATAGCCTATAAGTAACGTCTTCTATCAAACATTGTAAATAAATACCACATTCTACAGACTTTCCAATTTAAAAAAATAATGGGCATGAGCGCTTAAAATGTGGCATTTTCATTGGTCAAAAAAATGACGCCGGAAACGCTGAACTAATTTCCTTCCTACAAGGTAGTCCGTAATAGAGAGAAAAAGAGATGATACTATTTTTTGCTTGTATGAAGAACATTTGTATAGAATGTACCGACTACCGACAGTATCACTACTTTTAAAATACCATAGGAGGTCAACATGCTTATCATCAAACTTCAATAGATAGAACTCATTATTACAGATTGCTTACCTACTGATAAAATTTTATATTTAAGCATAACCGTATCGGTATAGGTACAACATTATTTGAGACTGCATAAGCATCTAAAGCACATCTGCTAGGAATGCTAGGCAATAACGTTACATAGATAGCTATTAGCTACATAGCTTGGGGAATCGTGAGACAACGGCGCTTTGGTGAAGAGCTCGCAATGCAATTTGGAACTTGAAGCATTCTCTCACGATTGGTATTCCATTGAACGCAGTGCTCAACGGATGGTGTTCTGAGGAATTTGGGGCACGACGCTGACTCAACGCCGGTCTAATCCCTTCCCTGCTACTCGGAGGTAATCTCAATAGACTCTAACCCGGATGTTGGCGATCAGATCAACAGATGTTGCCACTTCTGCGCTCATAACGCTAATATGGAGCATGACTGCATGCATGATCGATCCCTCCAGTTTCTGTTAAATATACATATTACATAATAATACTCGTATGCTTTTGAATCCTGCAGTATTTGTTCCTGCAGTATTTTTGAAATTATTGATTTCAAGTATATAGATTTTTTGGAGGGTTTGAATAATCTAGTTCTAGATTGAGAAGTGTGTACGGTAGGTACTATTCCAATTCAAAATTTTTGTAAGTAACCATTCGATCCAGGGTCAATATAACACCTGAATACACTGTCATAACGAAATCGGGTTTAGAAGTTATAGACAATAGTCTACCAATGTACAAAGCTATATTGCAGATAACTCTTTTCACGTTGCCACCCGTTAACCATAAGGTTACACTTTGTAACGTTTCGCGACGTTTTCCTTCATCCAAACAAATTGGACAAAATATAGGAGTCACCTAAAATGAAAATGGAAAATGACGATTATACTTGCACTCCTCATTGCATCGCGTAATATAGGTAATGGTGATAAGGTATTATGGGTATCATAAAATACACACATAACTTACTAAACTTAAACATCACTTAGAAAATGATCTTACAATATAATTTAAACGTATGAGATAACATTACGTGACATTAGAATAGTTTAGAGCATACAAACGTGCACCAGAGCAAGACAATAGACGTATTAAATCGCAAACTTTAGGATTAGATTACAACAAAAGACATTGCGGATGCTGTGAGAAACAAGAACGTAAAATTTTATTACGGTGATGTTGAACCGCCCTCATGCTACGTTGACATTCAAAATGTGATTTTATGACTTGAGTTTTAATAGTTCGTTTACTGAGTGAACTGAATCCTAGCAATTTAACCCTCTCGCCACAAAACCCGCATCCAAGGCCTGAAAGAAGTCTTTGTTGTCGTGGTTAATGTGCAATATAATATGTACGTTATTTATTATGGATCAAAATACAAAAAAAATCATTGATAATCTCTTGTGCGCTTCAGTCACATTATGATGAATTTAAAGAAAAGCTAACAGGTTAGGGTTAACAAGCGGCTATTATGGCAGAAATTCCTTAAACTGTTGTTAGCTCGCTTTTGCTACTCAACGTCACAGGAATTAAGAAAGTGTTTGATATGGCTTCAGCCCACTAACGCCCCCTACTGAGCACAGGTCTCTCCTCTTGAAGAAGCCTAGAACATACTCCACCACGCTGCTCCAGTGTGGATTGGTGAAGGGATTAGTGGCTAACCAAGTGTTGATTTTCATGCCACCGAAAAGCCTCCATCATGCATTAACGACTGATAAATCTTACGATAACAACCAGGACTGATGGCATTATGTGAACTCTAAGGCAAACGCTCAATGTGTTTCCACCTGCGGTCACCCATACAATCACTTACATACCTAGCCCGCTGTTGCTTGACCTGGCTGATAACTTAGGAGCGACACAAACTGCCGGGTTAAGAGCACTTCATTAATTCATACATAAACCTAATTTTAGGGAAGCTTATGCCTCTAATGACTACCTAATCTGATTATCACAGTACTTACCTACCCCGTCAAATTTGTCCAATTCAACTATTTGCAACTATAGAATGCTTTGAGATAAGAATATTCTTCGAGGTACCTTATGTTTGTTACAATAAACTCTTCGAATTTCTCTTTCGTTTATTTCAAAAACTCTGGTGACAGATAGACGCTTTCTGGTTTTGTATAACTCTGGTTTTGTTTGCTTATTAGTTGGAGCCAGTACGATATTTGCGAGTAGGTACACCTAGTACTATACCGCTGTAATTCTGGAAAAGATTTGAAAATTAAAACCTACCTATTAACATAATTGTCCTTCTGAAACAACAACCAGGATAACAAACAACAATAATTTCAATGAAGTACCTAAACTACTTAGGTTTAAAGGTGCATAATTAATAGTTAAATTAATTTTCCAAAGGTAGTTGGGGATATGAGCAAGTAAAAATGATACCTGCGTAATGATGATCAGGATCAGATGACCTTATAAAGACCCTATTACTCCATTAGCATGACAATGGTTTACACAAGGAACTTCGTCATCTATTACATTGTTCTATGTACTTAGTACAATTGCTATTTTCCTTAACGTGTAACAATTGAAATTACCTTCGGAGCTAATGATACTCATCATGTAATAAAAAGTCTAAATCTCAGTAGACATCAACTAAGGTACCACAGGTACGAGGTGGTACCTACATACTCTTTTAATTATGGTGTGGCATGTATATGTATAATCGTGCAATATAATTATAAGATAGCTTTAAGACGTTAAGAGACAGCTCCATAATAGCTATGAAAAATATGTTGTTAACTGTTATTATTATTCTTGAAATATAATAATCTTGAAGAATAATCAGATCCTACATGAAATTTCGATATTATTATGTATCTATCTATCGCATCATTATCTGTGGGCGTTGTCTGAGCAATTAATATACTCGCACGCACGTTTGCTCGTTGTAGTGTCCCAGCCAAGGTTGCTCTTTTCAGATCATAATGTATATATCCTTCTTCAGACACGAGCAGTCTGTGGCTCTGTGGATTAAATACAAGTAGAACTGTTTCTACGTGTATTTGATCCACATTGCACTGTTGCAATGCCCTGCGTCTCCAGTACAATAATACTTTCAGGTTGCTGATGGGACTACCTCGTTTCTGTAGCTCTTCGGGTATGTTTGTCGATGCGCATGTAGACTGGTTCTACACAACCATGCGAAAAACGGTGGACATCCCTGATTCTGGCCAGTTCCAATGGCATCTTGAGAGCATTTGCTGGTAGGCTAGACTGTCAGTACATGAACCATTGCCGTATGGTGCATGTGCTGACAAATCCAGCCTGTCAGAGAGGCAGTGGGTTAGGTTAGGTTAGTGTAGTTTGTAGTGTACTAAATTTGGATTTTTAAGGTATGCACTTACATACCACAGACTTAAAAAAAGAACCAGACGGATTGTCAGCAACAAATTCAGTGAAGCACCCATAGTAATACCAACTCCTCTATTCGTACAAGTATCACACGCACACATTGACACCATGCTGTTATTAATCCGCCGCCATTACCGCGTCGGACCGCACTAAAAATTACGCACACATGGTAAGCGAGCGGCGTCACTCTCGATAAGACAAGGTAACGTCTGCTTCTTTAAGTCAGTGTTACATACTAACAACATTATTATCGAAGGTTTGTCGAAATAAATTATTTTTATTTATTTTATTATCATGTTGCATTAAATTTTGAAGAACATTGATAATTATGTATTTTGCAGATAAGTTTTAAAAATAGTCTAGATTTCATTGGATGACTTTTAAATAGGTATTATTATTAAATTTTTGGTTCTTTAGGGCTTTTTAAGATTTATTTATTTTAATTTATTATCTTTTTATGCAGAAGTATGAGAAGACTTAAGACACCTGGGTGAATTAACAACTCAGGTGAATAATGTCGACGGCACCAAGATTGTACTTGTGTATCTATTAAACTTATTTTTCAGCTTATAAAAGCTGAAAATTCATAAGAATATGCTTACCTACCTTATTCCTAAGAATATGCTTACCTTTTATAATGAGATTTTTGTTGTCTATCCACAATTCCATATCCTTAAGAAGCAATGGGAATATCACATTATTGCAATTACCAAAATTGGGAAATATTAGACCTTATCGAATCAATTGTATCGACATACATAATTTATAATTCATGATACCTAAATGATTGTATTATAAAAAAGTAGCAACTTCAAACATGTTCAAACCAGCTAAGACTTAATAAGCACTTTAAACCTTTAAATACATTTTTTGTCTGGTTTCTGTTGCGCAGTTCGTTCGATAAACAAAACAGGCGGTTGCCACGTCGAGTACCTCCACTACACGAGGTCGAACGCCTGGCATTGCCAAATTTGAAGTATGACGTCACTACACTCCTCCCCACAAACTTCTCAAACCGAGATTATACCTCGCCAAACATCGACTTCACGCTACGCTTAATTCTTCGCAAAATTATTCATCTATCTATCGTAATGTATACTAAACCCAGATACGCTCGCGTCAGAAGTGGTGAGATGTAATTCTACATTAGAATCTAATATGTAAGGCTACAAAAAAGGTCACGTTTTTTTGAAACTCATCGGTCGATGTCTCCTTAAAAGACGAACAAAGAGGGACTCAAATTACTTTAGAGTTTGATTTACTCGTTGATTACTAAAGTATCGAGTAGGCTGTTTATAAATGAGAGTAACTAGAAATGGACTAAAGGTTTAAAAACAAAGCAAATTCAGAAGAAAAATTACTAAAAGTAACATTAGAAGATCTAAAAGACAGCGATTACAAAACGCTTATTATTTGTCTGAAATACATACGTGCTAATTCTGCCAACATCTTCCATGTAAGCAATTTAAATATCGAGTTTTTTTATCATGTTGGCAGAATATGAAGTCTTAAGGAGAATTAAAGGTTCATGGCCGATGACGTTCACCAAATTATATTAGTCATCGAGTTCGTTTCCTCTTTCTCAAATGAGATAATCACCGAGTCAAAAAGCTTATTCCAGATAAGTCCGAAAACATGCCGCTGTTCTGATGAAATATTAGCCTAAAAAGTTTTGGTTACGACAAAGTACTTAAGAATATAATGTCTTAATTACAAAATAGTAGAAGTAAATACAGTATCTAGATTAGAAGATAAAGGCTTCATTAAGGATTGATTCAATTAAGGATAATGATTAAGGATAAATCTCAATCCTTTATTATATTTTGATATTTTTGATATTCCTGATGTAGCTGAAGGAGTGGATATGCATACTGCATACGCACTAGCAGAGCTACAGAGCGGGATTTCATTTCACGACGCCTTGCGCGGGAGTCACACAATGGACATTGTCTGTGCCGCCTTCAGAGAAGCGAAGAATGGTCTTAGTATTATCATTGTGATACTGTGCTATTGTGCTTTGGAAAATGCAAACACAGATGTGAGACGCTGAAAAGTTCAACAGACAATCAATAATAATAATCGAGCATAATTCTAAGATACTACGTAGCTTCATGTTAATTGTTACCTTAACTCAGTGTGAAAACTATAGAGGCGGAGGCAAAAGCATTTCGTTTTTGGCGTAACTCGAAAAATTTCTGAAAAGATGGAAATGTCCCATTGTATTTTCGCCGCATTGTCCTTCAGAGTAGAACGTTACGTAAATGGGGGGTGCTAACGACGCCAGGGACAATAGACAAAACATTAACATGAATAAAATGCTACCCCGATTGCGCAAAGTAAAAAAATGCACGGATAACGACATTTTAAATATTTTTCTGGTCTTTGTCGTAACCGCATAGACTTGAAGTAAATATTTCGTTTTCTGTTGATTTTCACTTGTTTTTACTCTATACATAATTATACATTTTTTTAGGTTTCATGGCATGAAGTATCTAGATACTCATACTACTCATAGAGCTAATTTACTACGCGTTTGGCTTCCAATGGCTCATGCAATCGGCTTTCTATTAAAACTAGGTACGTTGGCTCGGTTGTGGCTTTCGCAAGGTATGTCTTACGAGACTTGGTGGATAGAAAGCGTCGCGACCTCACTTTCACTTCTTTGCTAGTAACGTTACTACCGCCAAATCAACACGTCATACATTAAAGACCATTCAAGTAAGAAATACATACATCTTTACTTTGTATGTATAATATTACCTTGTACTAAGTGAGCCTGAACAGCAGTAAATAAGTTCAGTTTAGTCATGTTTAGGAGTAAATGATGCTGTAATGTTTTTTAAATTTATTTTCCTTAAGATTTCCCTTTAGATTTTTAGACATAAGTAGAATATGTTTGCTTTGCTGATAAATCCCTTCCGTTTTGTTGAATTCCAAGAGGAAGGCGACGAAGTAAATCACTAATGAAGGATCAATATTGTTCAAGAGCGTCATTCATAGAACTTGTTGAGTTAATTTAACGTCTGTCAATTGATTTCCAATAACAGTTTACAATTGAGACGGACGAGGCATGCGGGACCCGCTCGATTGTTTAATCAACAATCGGCTGCCACAATTTGTGACGCCATCGGGTATTTCAAAATAAAATACCATGACAAAGGTACTTAAGTACTTTCGTTGCGGGAGGTCGCAGGTCTCATAACAAAACAGAAAATTTCCAACCACAAGAATTTCTCGAGAAGTTTTACCGTTCTGTAGAAATTTACGGGTGTTAAGAAGAGTCCAAATAAAAGTGGCACAGGGTCCTAAATAAATAACTTGATTTGAATAACCAAAAGAAATACATATATTGATAATATGCTAAAAGCAAAACAAGATAAATAAGATATAATAATATCACAGGAGAAATAATGTTTTTTGTTAGTAGAACGTGCATGAACAAAAGAGAGAGATATTTTTTGGTGTATTATACTTAATTGCTTTTTCAATTGGTGCTGACCAATTTTAAAAGATCTCGAAATTTCATAACATTGTCATTGCCTAGTAGCTAAATGTAGCCAAATTGATATTGAAATAATCATAATAGATTCAGGGATATACTGGTCCTTCCTTGGCCAACGAAACATTTTCCAAACATAGGGAGTAGGCAAGTAGAAATGTGGATCTAGTTGAATAACCGCAAAGGCAGTGTTTGTTGGACAAAAGTTACAAGCTAGGTCTAGATAAGCTACCTGGTTGTTAGGGTAAATATCTCCTGTAAGTTAAGGATAGCGATAAAGTAAAATACTCGGAAAATTATACTTTGTTTAAGGCAGGATGCACGGTACACTGGAGCGAGACGGTTGCGCGCCGTGGCTCGGAACATTCGCGAAAGATTAACCGCTAAATGTGGCCAAAGGTTATTGAATTTTAACTCTTATGTCATTGTTACAAGATTAGAGACTGCGTAACAATGATTCGGCACTTGTAATCTTTTCTCTGGGAAAAGATGTCCAGTTTCGTAGTCAACAGCGACGAATAAGTTCCTCTTGAACACAGAGGCAAATAGAATCGTAATTCGTTGGAGTAAGGTAGGTAGCAAATGAGTGCGAGGATGGTCTAACGTCATTCTAGAGATCATGTCTCTCGTTCCATGAACCGCTTCCGTCGCTGCTCTTCCGTCTCGAGTTGCTGGCTGCAGAAATTCCTGAGCCGGACACCGGACCCGGCTCAAGAATGCTGACCAGACGGGCCCGCTGATGGTATGATAGCTTAATGCACCCCACAGCAACGCTCTCACCGGCATACCTTGCAACTATTCAAGGCTGTTCTTACTGTTATACTTGCAAATCTTATAAGTTCTTCAAGTTCATTCCTTACAGCTTCGTTAAAAAAATTATCTTCAAGTCAAGTACAGTACTTCATAAAGTATCATGATTTATTTTTGGATCCTTGTACAGGCTAGAAAAGATCCAAACTTAAGCTCATAGATAACATAATGTCGTTTTTTATCAAATTCTGGGAATCGTGAGAATTGTTATGGGACACGGCCCCCACACTTGTAAGCTGCTTGTTTCATTCATGGAATAGAACATCTCATTTGGTCCCACGCACATTTGTGGTCCATGTGTTTCGTACCCTCCGCTAAGATCCAGTTGGTTCATAAAAACTAAAGTCTTGAATGTATTAAATATTTACTCGTGAATCTTATCTGGTAGTTTAGTAACAAACAAATGTATTGCAATAATTTTATCAGTGGATTCGGATTAATGGTGTAATAATAATATTGAAATTGATTTATTTTCATGTATTTTACCTACTCACACCTGCAATCTCTTACATAATCAGACAGAAATGATTTCTTTCTTTACTTTTGATTTACAGCATTTTTGCAACATATGTTATTATCTTAACAGGGGAATAGCAAAAAATTCATATTCTTGGAAAAGTCGTAAGGTATATCTTACGACCTGTGCTTACGACCTTAGAGTATTTGCTTATGTATACTCTAAGCTTACGACTCTACTCGTATAGAGTTCATGGGTAAGTATTTAGGGCCTACCAAACAAGACGATTTATACGGAAATTTGTCAATGAGAACATTCAAGAGTTATGGGAACATTTTTTCATGTGCGTAACGGTTTTTGTATTATTTTTTGTTGTCTTTGACCGTGTGAAGGGACCTCAATGGATGCAGCATGTGAACGGGCCGACCATTCATGTAAGATCTGTGATAATACCTTCAACTTCCCTCTCTATGCGTGTTAAATGCACCGCGCACGGGACAGGGAAGGTCTTCAATGAATGGTTGTAAATTAAACTCCTTCAATGAGCCGTTTCTGTAAGAATCGTCTTTCTTTATAGACATTGTTTGAAATTTTTCACACGATGTTACAAAGACCTATGAGAAGAAATGTTTTCTATGAAATTGCACAATATTTGTTGTTAGTACATCAAATAAAGACTACGTCAGAGCCTGATGGCTTTGATTGCTTTTATAATTAAGTATAATCCGTATATTTTCTAAGTTATATCACCATCAATCAGAGTAGGTAATGATAGTCGTTAAATTCACATTAAAATATTATTGTTTCTCGATCTATCTGAACATGATGAGCCATATCCATAACGACAGGTGCTCTATCGTCGTCTAGTGGTCTATTCATTGATTAACCAACACCATTATGGCTAGTTCACTTTGGTAACGTAATAAATTAGGAAACATCTTTCCAAATTAAATGGTCATCGAGACTAATAGATACAGGTGATTTTTGCTAACAATAAATATAGTTTAACTAATCTAGATACTAGCACAGCAATATCAACTGCCAAGTCTACTCATGAGTTAGTTTATAGCATGTCTCATACTAATATTTGTCGACACGTCACTGGATCAACGCATGTCGCGTCCAGTTCGTGTTTATGTCATGAAAGGCTATGGAGATGATAATCTCATGTTAGAATTTCTTGCACTATGCACTTAATGAAGTAACGATGACGTGCATAATACAGGCAAAAAATAAGTCTCACCATGCAGCCGAGGAATGCAGCTCTGGGCGTCCTTCAAGCTATTAAGGGACGACGACTCGGCCTAAATTACCATAACGTGCTCCAGCTCGTTAAAATAAAATTAGTTAATTGGTTTAAAACTCAGTTCAGAGTTCAGACACATTCTAGTATTGGTGCTAGGCCATTTTAATTAAACGAACGTTTGTTACAATTGTCAGCAACTTTTTTGTCGGCAACCCTGTTGGAAATGTTTAAAACAATATTTTTCTGGTTAACTAAAACAGTATGTAGGTATGTTGAAATTGAGTAAAATAGTAGATAATTGTTGATCAAGGTGTGATCAAGGTGCAAGAGAGTAGACAAAGGACAAAATACAAAGACTGACAGCTACGGTTAACGAAAATAGAGTTAAAGATAGAGTTGAATGGTTGAAGCCAGATGATGATTACTTACACAATGCCAAGAACGGTAGACAACGATTTGGCTGTACATGCGTTCTATTTAGATACAATTAATCTTACAGTCTCCAAATTCAAAATCCTCCTTCACTGGCAAGACTAGGCATACACAATATCCAGAACAGTACATACACAAAACTTTGATCTACTTCACGCGTTCTATTTAGTTACAAATCACCCATTCGCCAGCAAAAATGCGATATGTAATGTAAGCGATTGGCAAAAGTATCTCGGTGTTTGACCTTTGGCGGCATGCGGCTCGCTCGCTACGTTCTCACGGGAACGCGCGGTGATTGCGCTGCCTGCACCGAGCCGCCAACATACGAACACTGGATAGGGCATCGTGGAAATCACACCTATTTTGGAAGATAGATACTTGACACAGATAAAAAATTCCCTTTCAAGTAGATTGTTGTTGAAAGATTTGAACGGCAGAATGAGTATGAAATGGTTGAAGGAATAATGATGGTTGTAATTTTTTACCCAAATCATATCATACATGTCACTTGTTCATTTGGTTTTCTATAATACCTTATGTAGGTATGTTAATTTCTATTTCTAAAATGAGGCGATCTCCTCAGCAGAGGAAGGTTGACTTGAATTCCAGGATTGAGAAGCCGATCAGCTTTTAATATACGATTTAAAATTACTTTTTGACTCGTTATAAATCTTGCATTTTAATTTTAAACAAAAAAATATGCTGTTTAATTAATGATTGTTCACTTACCTACATAATTATTTTCCCAAGTGCAACGTGTCCATTTTGGTATGAGTTTGGGTCTGGGAATGTTACTAAGAGAAAACACATATCAATGTCTTACGGAGACGCTTCTCTAAAGATATGACATCTACTTGTTGATCGTCTGTTTCTAAATAAACATTAATTTTCCACTTGAAACCATAGAGCAAATTTCAACAGATGCAAAAGAAAATGCTATTAAATGTACCCACTCCATACACGCAACTGGCTTACGAATTCACCGCAATGCGACTTTTCCCAATGCAGCGAGCGGGCGCGAGTCGTTTCCAATCAACAATGGAATGCATCTACTTTTTGGTCTGCTCTCCATCCTGGCCGGTTGAATCCAGTTTTTATCCTGCTCCACTCGAAAGGATCTGATCTGTCAGTCGTAAGATCCTGAGATTGTTTTAATTGCTAACCAGCATACATTTACAGATGACGGCTTTCATATTAACGATGCATCACAAATAAGTCATTAAAAAGAACTTATAGGTATATGGACTTCTTCTTTATGATTTTCATGCAATAAAGAAGCTCTGAATAAAGATTTATTAGAACAGGTACAATGGCATAAAATTCTAATTAAATCGTGTTAAACTATTAAAGACGCTAGTAAAATGGATGATGAATAATTTTGCGGTTTAATACGAGTACTATTAATAGCTGGATAATAGACTTTCAAGAAATAAAGTTAGTTAAGTCAAGGTCCAAGGAAGCTGTTAAAGTCTAAAACGGGTCTTGTAATTAATTTTGCAAGGATGTTACAATCACTATTGAAGCTGTTTAGCAGAGATATACAAGTAGTACTCGTATAAAAATATTTTACATTTTAATGTCCAAAGAATTCAAAGCTTGTCCAAAGCTCTTCAAAATAGCCATTAAAACATTCCCAATCTCTTGTTCTTTAAAAAATCATTAAAAGAAGTTGCGAGTTTATAAAATCCTGCGTGATTAGATTAGAAGTCAACAAATACAAACATCAAACGTTCATACAAATAAATAAGTATTTGTCTATTCCCGGTACACCCACATGGGTTAGGAATGTCACAAGACATATACGCAATAAGCTGAAGGTTGCGGCCCTCGGCGCATTAGAATAACATCAAATGAGTCACTGCCGCCCACGCGACCCAGCCCTCGTCCGATGCACCGTCTTACAAATTTACCTTAATAGCTCCGATCTGATAGCCTTAATTCCGTCTGATACGCACATTACTTCACGAAATTAAAGTTTATTGTCTGCTCACGTTCCACAAGTTAAAACCTCCTGTTTCAATGAAGACAAAATCAGTGGTCAAGATTGCTTTATCAAACTTTGTAATAGCTATGTGTCTATATACTTTGGGAAATTATGGATTAGGATTATTAAAAACAACTTTATCAGCATCTGGAAATAAGCATCTCTGCAATACTAAGCTATATCACACGAATAAAATGTCTGAATATGAATATTGTATGAAGGTGCTAAAATGAGGTTTTAAAAATATCAACAATTTATATTTTAGACAATAGACGGAATACGCTGCAATAGATGGAATAAATATTTTTATCAAATTCCATCCATCCATCCATCCATCAGCCTTTGGAGGTCCACTGCTGGACATAGGCCTCCCCTAATTTGCGCCACTCTGACCGGTCCTGAGCCTTCTGAATCCAGCGGATACCCGCTGTCTTCTTCAGGTCGTCAGTCCACCTGGTCGGGGGGCGTCCTATGCTTCTTTTTCCGAGACGTGGGCGCCATTCAAGAACCTTTCTTCCCCAACGGTTATCGGTCCTTCGCACTATGTGGCCAGCCCATTGCCACTTCAGCCGGCTAATTCTTTGAGCTATGTCGGTTACCCTTGTTCGTCTACGGATCTCCTCATTTCTGATTCGATCACGTAGAGAAATACCGAGCATTGCCCTCTCCATAGCCCGCTGCGCTACTCTGAGCTTGTGGATTAAGCCAATAGTAAAGCACCACGTCTCGGATCCGTATGTCATCACTGGCAACATACACTGCTCGAACACCTTCGACTTCAGACACTGAGGTAGTGTTTTGGACGACAAGATATGACGCAGTTTCCCGAACGCAGCCCATCCGAGTTGGATTCTACGAGTGACTTCTTTCTCAAAGTTGGACTTACTCATCTGGATCACCTGTCCCAGGTAATTGTATTCGTCTACAACTTTGAGAGCAGCGCCGTCAACAACAACCGGTACGGGTGTGACATGGACATTCGACATGATTTTCGTCTTGTCCATGTTCATCTTAAGACCCACCCGTTGGGAGGCGCTGTTCAAGTCCCCGAGTATTGTACCAAGTTCTTCCAGGGAACTCGCCAGGATGACTATATCATCGGCATATCGCAGGTGTGTGATGTATTCGCCATTGATGTTAATGCCACGTCTTTTCCACTCCATCAGCTTGAACACGTCTTCCAACGCAGCGGTGAACAGTTTTGGGGATATAACATCCCCTTGTCTAACACCTCTCTGCAGTTGGATGGGGTTCGTTGCCGTGTCGTGTACTCTGACGGACATGGTGGCAGATGAGTACAAACATTTCAACACCTCGATATACCGGTAGTCGATCCGGCACCGCTGGAGAGAATTTAGTACCGCCCAGGTCTCAATAGAATCAAAGGCTTTCTCATAGTCCACATAAGCAACACACAACGGCAAATTATACTCCTCGGTCTTTTGTATAATCCGCCGCAGTGTGTGTAATGTGTATATGTTCTATGGTGCTGTAGCCTTTTCGGAATCCTGCTTGTTCGGGAGGCTGGAAGTCGTCAAGCCTGCGTGCAATGCGATTTGTGAGGACCCTCGAAAACAGCTTATAAACGTGGCTCAGAAGTGCAATGGGCCTGTAGTTCTTCAGAAGGGTTTTATCGCCCTTCTTGAAGAACAGCGTCACCACACCTCTGCCCCACGTTTCCGGGGTAGTTCCAGTATTAATGACGGAATCGAACAGTTTTTGGAGCGCCACTAGAAGGGGTTTCCCTCCAGGTCTTAGAAGCTTGGTTGTGATTCCGTCATCTCCCGGTGCCTTGTTGTTTTTAAGCTGTTTGAGAGCCTCTCTAATCCCATACAGGCTAACGTCCGGGATATCCTCTGTGTAGTGTCGGGTCAGTTTAGCTCACTTGTCACTCTCGTTGCGAGGAGGTGGAGCTTGAGAGGAGGTATACAACCGTCCGTAGTATCTCTCAGTTTCTCTCAGAACTTCGGGTTTCGATGAAACCATGGTACCGGACTCGGTCTTCAACCTCGTAAGCTGACTTTGCCCAATAGACAGATCCCTGGCGAACACTTTTGAGCCCCGGTTTTGCTCAGTAGTGTTTTTTACACGATTTGCGTTGTGTTTACGCAAATCGCGTCGCCTGCACTTGGAGATCTGTTCATTGAGCCGTCGGTATTCCCTCATAGAGGTTGGAGACTGCACACATAGTTCTCGTCGATCCCTCATAAGACCGAGAGTTTGTTCTGAGAGAACCTGAGATCTACCACTAGGGTGGGTCTTGAAATACTTCGACCCTACCTCGTGGACAGTTGTTACCATCCTGGTGTTATACTCGTCCACTGACGTGCACGATTCTAGGCACGCAAAACGGTTTTGCAGCTCAAGTTGAAAGTTTTCGGATCCCTGGATTTGGATAGGTGTTGGGCGAAGCGTAGACTTCATCAGGCGTGACCGTTCCAGCTTCAGGTCGATATTTAATGTGCCTCTTACAAGTCGGTGATCGCTTCTGGTGGTCTGGTGGATCACAGAGACATCATTAAATATATGCCGTTTGTCTGCCAGAATGAAGTCTATCTCGCTTTTCGTGGAACCATCAGGACTTATCCAAGTCCACTTGCGTTGCGGCTTCTTTCTGAAGAAGGAGTTCATCATGAAGAGACCTTCCTTCTCCAAGAAGTTAGCCAGCAAGTGTCCTCGGTGGTTCCGTCGTCCAATTCCGTAGGGACCCACTTTCATCTCGGCGCCGCTTTGCGTGCCCAGTCTCGCGTTGATGTCCCCCATTACAACATTGAAATGAGCTTTAGAGGTATGTATGGCTCTGCTTATGTCCTCATACATAACCTCAACCTCATCGTCAGGATGTGTCGAAGTTGGCGCATATACCTGTACAACCTTCAACGAATACCGTTTGGATATTCTGAGTGTAAGGTACGCTACCCTGGACGACACGCTCCCGACTTGCACAATGTTGTTGACGAGGGACTTGTGAACGAGAAACCCGACACCACCTTGGGACTGATGTTCGCCTTCCCGGTGATAGAACAAGTTTCCGGATTTGAGTATTATCGTGTCCTCCCCCTGTCTTCGGACTTCAGATAAACCCACAATACTCCAGTTTAACTTGTCTATCTCTTCTTCCAGCTCGTTTACCTTGTCGTCGGTCCTCAGTGTCCTGGTGTTGTATGTTGCCAGGTGCAGAAGTCGTTTTTTAGATTGGTAGCCCGATCTCTGCCGGCGATTCTTAGCACCCCCTGCCCCGCCATTACCATAGCCGCTACCGTAACTAGGAATAGCGGGGCTGCCGGGGACTGGGGGCCGAGGCTTAGTTGTGGCTATCATTGGGGGGTTGTAGCCAGTAGTCACCACGCTTGGCCAGTGCGTGTTGGTGACCGCAGTAGATGTTTTTGGTCCGCAGGAAGACGCTGCTGCCCGTCTCCTGGAGTGTCCTATTAGTCGCCTTTTACGACATCCCAGGAAGAAGTAGGAGTGGTGCTATTCTACAAAGTGGACCCGGCACCACACGGGATTTTATCAAATTAACTTTTGAAAATACTAACTTAATCAATAACTGGTTATATTGAAAGTGTATTTCTGATCCTGAAAATCATAAAATGGATACTAAAATAGATCTTGGATATAGAATTTTATTTCACTGTGTCGTCATTTTCTTCTCTTCCATGACAAAACACCTTTCCGAAATTGCTATTTTCCTATTATTAAAGAGGAAATTCTACACAACTACGTACCATGTTATTAAAATTAAAGTATGCCTCGACTAAAGGCGTTTTACAAGGTTCGAGTATCTGTATAGGTTAAACAAAATGGAAAAAGACAAAGGCCGAATTAAAAAAAAAGTAAATTCGGTCTAGCAATGACGATATTATTATGACGTATATGTTATGCTTTATACGAAAGGACGTAATAATGGGTAAGTAAGGACCTTCTTAAATAAATATAAATATCTATTTACAAAGTGAAAAAAAAATTAAATACAGTGTGCTGCTTGATTGTGATGTAAATTGTAATTTTAACATGAATACATTAGCCACGGCCAAAAGCTTGTTGTGATATGAATAACGATAAAAATAATACCTACCTCATGTTATCAATGGAAAGCACTGCAGTCTGTTGTGAAATCACTGATGGTGGTTGCTTGCCACATAATGTTCACAAATACACATATCAAAATTAGTATACTTTATATTTTATCAGTTGTTACTATGGTAGAGTTAGGGCTGTCAGTTGTTTTGGACTAGAAGTTATTAAGTGTATTTTGATATACAGCTGGTACTACATTAGTTTTAGTTAATTTAAATTTAAGGCTGCGGGCACGGGATTTGCGGCGAGCGGCGCGATGGCGGTTGCGGCGCGGCGCGATTTGAAGCGATGGAATCAACAGTATGGCGCACTATGGGACCGGGCACGAGACCCGCGATTTCGAGCGGCGCGATGCGCGATGCACGGGCGGTGCGGGGCGATGCGCGGCGGCGCGGAAGAGATGGGAACAAACTACATAGATTGATAGTACATAGAATTGTATTGAATTATAATTTTAAAATAATGGAAATTTATAATGAAGAACTTATTTCGTGTATTTCATCAAAAGTTGCTATAGGGGACAGTGAAAACTTGCACCATATAAATATTCTCTAAATATTCTCCAAAATATAATCAAAATGTACTCATTCTCGTATAGTTTTAATATTTTTTGAATGAAAACTTAGTTATAAAGAGTAGAAAATTCTCCTAAATTACTTCTTCCTTTATTTATTGGATGAACACCATTTCTTGGAAATAATAATTCAGCTCTCATCAGGATACTAGGCTCCAATAATTCTCTTCAACGTAAACTCATATTTTTCACAACCGAATAGATGAAACATGTATCTTCATCTGTATGAAAACCAAGCGTCACTTTTTTCCGAAAGTCACTTTACGCCATCGCTTCAACAATAAAAGTATAAATAAACAGATTATAACATTATCATTCTTCACAACTAGAGCATCGAGCCCGGGTTTACCCGAACCGAAAAACCCGGGTTTTCCCGGTTCTGAGGATTACAAAAAAACCCGGGTTTTAAAAATCAAACCCGGGTTTTTCGGGTTTTTTTAAATACTTTTGTTTTTGTTATTTATTAAGTTTAAGCCACAAGAGAGAAGAAAGTGGGTCCCTTCGGAATTGGACGACGGAACCACCGAGGACACTTGTTGGCTAACTTTTTGGAGAAGGAAGATCTCTTTATGATGAACTCCTTCATAAAGAAGCCTCAACGCAGGTGGACTTGGATAAGTCCTGATGGTTCCACAAAAAGCGAGATAGACTTCATTCTGGCAGACAAACAGCACATATTTAATGATGTCTCTGTGATCAGCATGTTCAAAACCGGAAGCGATCACCGTCTTGTGCCTCTTACACATTAAATATCGACGTGAAGCTGGAACGGTCATGCCCGATGAAGTCCTGTCCAAACACCTGTCTAAATCCAGGGATCCGAAAACTTTCAACTTGAGCTGCAAAATAGTTTTGCGTACCTAGAATCATGCACGTCGGTGGAGGAGTTTAACACCAGGAATCAGGATGGTAGCGACTGTCCACGAGGTAAGGTCGAAGTATTTCAATACCCACCCCAGTGGTAGATCTCATGTTCTCTCAGAACAAAGTCTCGGTCTTATGAGAGATCGACGAGAACTATGTGTGCAGTCTCCAACCTCTATGGCGGAATACCGACGGCTCAATGAACAGATCTCCAAGTGTAGGCGTCGCAATTTGCTCAAACAAAACGCAAATCCTGTAAAAAATACAATAGAGCGAAACCAGGGCTCCAAAGTGTTCGCCAGAGACCTGTCTATTGGGCAAAGTCAGCTTACAAGGTTGAAGACCGAGTCCGGCACCATAGTTACGTCGAAACCTGAAGTTCTAAGAGAAACTGAGAGATACTACGGACGGTTGTATACCTTCTCTCAAGCTCCACCTCCCAGTGAGGAGAGCGACAAGAGAGCTAAATTAACCCTACTACACAGACACTACACAGAGGATATCCCGGACGTCAGCCTGTATGAGATTAGAAAGGCTCTCAAACAGCTTAAAAACAACAAGGCACCGGGAGATGACGCGGTATCACCGCCGAGCTGCTCCAAACCCCTCCTAGTGGCGCTCCAAAAACTGCTTGATACCGTCATCCATACTGGAACTACCGCGGGAGCGTGGAGCAGAAGTGTGGTGACTCTGTTTTTCAAAAAGGGCGATAAAGCCCTTTTGAAGAACTACAGGCCAATCGCACTTCTGAGCCACGTTTATAAGTCGTTTTCGAGGGTGCTCACAAATCGCATTGCACGCAGGCTTGACGACTTCCAGCCTCCCGAACAAGCAGGATTCCGGAAAGGCTACAGCACCATAGACCACATACACACACTGCGGTAGATTATACAGAAGACCGAGGAGTATAATCTGCCGTTATGTGTCGCCTATGTGGACTATGAGAAAGCCTTTGATTCTCTCGAGACCTGGGCAGTACTAAATTCTCTTCAGCGGTGCTGTATCGACTACTGGTATATCGCGGTGTTTGTAGTATTTGTACTCATCAGCCACCATGTACGTCAAAGTACACGACATAGCCACGAACCCCATCCAATTGTAGAGAGGTGTCAGGCAAGGGGACGTTATATCCCCAAAGCTGTTCACCGCTGCGTTGGAAGATGTGTTCAACCTGATGGAGTTGAAACGACGTGACATTAACATCAATGGCGAATACATCACACACCTGCAATATGCCGATGATATAGTCATCCTGGCAGGATCCCTGGAGGAACTAGGTACAATGCTCGGGCACTTGAACAGCGCCTCACAACGGGTGGGTCTTAAGATGAATGTCCATGTTACACCCGTACCGGTTGTTGTTGACGGCGCTGCTCTCGAAGTTGTAGACGAATACAATTACCTGGGACAAGTGATCCAGATGGGTAAGTCCAACTTCGAGAAAGAAGTCACTCGTAGAATCCAACTCGGATGGGCTGCGTTCGGGAAACTGCGTCATATCTTGTCGTCCAAAACACTACCTCAGTGCCTGAAGTCGAAGGTGTTCGAGCAGTGTGTGTTGCCAGTGATGACATACGGGTCCGAGACGTGGTGCTTCACTATTGGCCTAATCCACAAGCTCATGGTAGCACAGCGGGCTATGGAGAGGGCTATGCTCGGTATTTCTCTACGTGATCATATCAGAAACGAGGAGATCCGTCGACGAACAAGGGTAACCGACATAGCTCAAAGAATTAGCCGGCTGAAGTGGCAATGGGCTGGCCACATAGTGCGAAGGACCGATAACCGTTGGGGAAGAAAGGTCCTTGAATGGCGCCCGCGTCTCGGAAAGCGGAGTACAGGACGCCCCCCGACAAGATGGACCGACGACCTGAAGAAGACAGCGGGCATCCGCTGGATTCAGAAGGCTCAGGACCGGTCAGAGTGGCGCAAGTTAGGGGAGGCCTATGTCCAGCAGTGACCTCCAAGGGCTGATGGATGGATGGAGATTACTTACTAAGTTTTAAGATATTCTGAAGAAAAAATAAATCTGTATCGCTTTTTTAAACATTTTAAACTGTTTTTGTAATTTGTAAAGTACTATTTCATTTATTTAAATTCTTCCTCATCCTTTATAATTTGTACTCATTGTAGGAAATCGATATATAAACGCAGATTAGTGTATTTTAAAAAATACAATAAAAGGCTCGAAAAGCTCGAAAAAACCGGTCTACCCGGGTTTTGATATTCTTAAACCCGAAAACCCGGGTTTTCAAAATTGAACCGAGCTTCGATGCTCTATTCACAACACTACTTTAGCGCGATTGAGCGACCGTTTTTTCGTGCCCCGCAAGACACCGCTGCTAATCGCCCCGCGCCGCGCCGCGCCGCAACCGCCATCGCGCCGCTCGTCGCAGATCTCGTGCCCGCAGCCTTAAAATGAGGAGAGGAGTGACTTTATACCTATGTATTTTATCCATATTATTGCGGCTTAGAATACTGAGCTCAATTCCATGCTGGCATGGCTTGGGTCTTCCAAGTTCTGCGCTGACGAAGTCGCAGGTAATGCTAGTTACTAATAAAATAATATCTATTTTATTTATTATCTTTCCGTGCAGCCTGTCTGGCTAGCTCAGCTCGGTTACCGCCATCGATGTGCTCGATGGTTACCTACCGCTAAGCTACCGTAGCTTAGCGATCGTAGTGGTCTAGACCATATCTTGAGTCACCCGCCAATGATGTTTAATAAATAATAATATAATCTTTTACTTATAATATCATTGTCACCCGCGAAACGATTCGTCGTGTTCCGGCTGGGGGCCTGAAGTCAGTTCTTTTTTTCTTTCTCTATTTTCGTCTTTCGGTTGCTCTTGATGTCCATGGTCATTACATAACTTACCTTCGAGATCGTTGGTTCGTTTCTCGGCATGCGTAAAAAATGTTAAAATAGGTATAATGACATAAAATCGCACCCTCATGGTCTCAGTGGAAAAAAGCATAAGTCGTGTCGTGTGAAAGAGGGACAAAAGCTGCATATTACGATAAATTTTTTTCAATTTTTTATCATTATTAATATTGACGGGTTTGTGCCAGAAATCGTAATGAAAATTAATTCCTTTGACTACTTATACTGATATTTTAACGCTTTTTTGCTCTCCTTTAAAATTAATAACGAACAATGCTTTCTTGATTTTTAACAACGAGACATTATTTCAGGAATTCACTTGACTGCGGCTCCGGTGCCTGTAGACACGTCATATTTATCTAGTTTCGAGTTGAATGAAATATGAGAGTTACAGAAGACGCAATGATAAGGGACCAAGTTGGTCGGTCTGAAGAGCGGCCCAGGAGACTGATGATAGTTGTACAGTTTAGTCAATATCATACATAAATTCACAATAGTTCAAAATAATAGTCTCAAGTGGTACTTTACACTGTAATAATAGAGAGCACGCTAACACACCAACCGATTGAAGTACCTACTATTACTAGCGTATAGAACCGTCACCCCGATCAACATGTATGTCCCAATGCATTGGCGCCACGTGGCTTCAATCTTCAATGGATTCGTTCGATTTTGAAAGGTGAATGGGGGCTCAATTTTGAAAATCGGACCTCCCGGGCGGGACACACATATTGTTCGAGATGTCTGTTCTATGTCATTATACATTATTCAATGCATCAACCCTACATATTTAGGCTTGTGACATAATTGAATCGATAGCTTTACCACAAAGCTATGCGGAAACATGATAGGCACACGACACGATGTTATGTTTAAAATTAGCTTGTTTCAATTAACGTATTTGTATCGAAAAATCATTTATGTAGTTGCAAGAGGTTTTGTGAAGTAAGGGGATCTCCTTGTAATCTTATCCTTGCTATTCTCTTCCGAACAACAACTTTTCTTTACACCTACCTTTTACTAAGAAATAATAAGCATTTTTTGGGGTGTCAAGGACCTCCCTTAAGCAAAAGACCACCTCCCGGCTTGTGAACAATTCGAACAAACGGACGAAGTTATGTTAACCGGTCCCTCTGAAGATCGCTGAGTCCTGTGGATTTCTATTAATTCCCGTGAATCCCAGTTAATTCCCGACGTTATTCATGCATGAAATATTTATTAAGTGTTGGAAAGAGTCGGATATGCAGAAGGTCCCACGCTTCGTTTTGGCTGGCAACGTATCAAGCTTTTGTTGTTGCTGATGTTCAAAGGCGATCCACTGGCCTTTAAATGTTGATCGTTTGTTGACAATTTATTTAAAAACAAATTGAGCTTATTCAGCTTTGAGTATTGTTGTTATTGTTAGAGCCCAATAATAATACTTTTGACTATGGCGAAATATACAATTTAATAATTAATTTTTATCTGTTTCTTACATAATAATTGACACAGAACCGTAGAGCATAACGGTATTTTACACATAAATATTTTTCACCGCACAGCAGCTGAAGTGCCAAAAAACTGCGAAAGTTCACCCACGGCCGTTAACCCAGAAATCGCGTCCAACGATTTCTACAAATTATCGTATCCTCAATTTTGAAAGCTTGTCTATTATACTAGTAGTGTGAATCATGTATGTATTTCCGTTTTACGTTGTCTATTCACATAGTACTGTTATGGTACAGTAATGGTAAAACTGACGGGACAAAATCACAACGCACTTTAATTAATGTATGCAATGCTTCCTTATCCCTATAGAGGTCAAAACATATTTTATTGGAGTTTTTCTTTGTAAGTGACTGAATTTTTATTAAAAATTAGAATGTAAGAATAATTTTTTATTACAAAAATTCAAATTGAGAGTTCCAAAAGGATAAAAAAGAACTTACTTTAACTACTTAATTAAATAACTATTTAAAAAAAATTAAATAAATTTTAAGTGCGGGTAGTAATTAATACTACTTTAGTAAACACAATTAATAGGTTAAAAAAGAGAAGGCGGCTGGATACTAGTTCTCGTAATGAAAAAGCTGTTGTTTCAATTTAACTATTATAGTTAAAGTTCAACGGACTAAACGCTCGGTGTTTCTATGAATCGATGTCTATAAACTGCCTACAAACTTGTTAATGTGCTACAGACGAACTCGATATGGGATTTATTTAACTGTTTCTAAAAAAAGTTCTAATACCGCTAAGGTCCTGTCCATATTGAATTTTCTCATTTACTTTGTGGCCGTGAGAAACTAACGTACTTAATTTATTTTGTTCATTAATAATGACTAAACCTTTGTGCCATTGTTATGATAAAATATTTTTGTGTTAAAAACGGGACATGTAACGCTCATTATGATTTTATGTCGTTTGTGCATCACCTGTGCTTTGTTTGTGGACAAATTATTTTAATCACTTCTCTATATGGCCTATAAACATAGCCACCCACTCAGTACCAATTCGGGAGTTGCATCAGGCCCTCAGTCCGTTGCCAGAGGTTATTTCTGTCTCATGACTACTTAGAGATGACGGGGCGCCACATGAGATCACCAATTCTCATTATTGGCCAAATGGAATTATGTATTTTGTCAACATCATAAGGAACAACAACGCTTTGTTTTTTGTAACACATGAATTATTCTTGAAGCTTTTGTAGACATTTACAAATAATGTTAGAGACCTTGTTCTCATTTGTAAAACGAAGCAAATTATTGTATCAACTGTGATACCAAATGATTATTTTGTCATTTGTCGATAGACCTTTGGGTAACTATCGATTGCATAGGTAGTAAAATTTTGATCATTCCTGATTATGTACAGCACAGTCTTGGTAGGATCGGGTTATTTTCCATTGGCATTATGACGATTTTTAAACACATTTATAGACTTACTGCTTTTACTGTAGATATCTACGGAAGAAGTGAAGAAAAGCACGGGTCTTTAGAGAAACAAAAAATTACTTAATTTGATAGCGCTTTGTGTACTAAGATGGTATACATATACGAGTACATACATAATAATATTCTTAATATGGTCTAACATTATTCAGACCATAAAGACGAGTACCATCCATCATAGTTTGAGTGCTATTACGGTCGGCTTGCGGATTGCGGAATGGAGCCAATCCATCGCCATAAACGAAATGGATGTTGTGGGCTCTAATCCTACTTTATTGCATGTATGCATATTCTGTAATAGCATTCAATGCAATACGAATTTTGGTGATTGCAGTTTGATTGTCGTTTCGCCATGCCTAAATTAAACTTCAGTCCACCAAATAGTCTGAACTCTGAACACACTAAGTTAATTTTCGAGGGATTGTTGAAGCTCAAAGATTGAGGATTGAAGATGTGCTTAGGCGAAAAATACCGTAAGCATCGATAAGGGGCGTCTAGATGTACTCTATAGAAGCTGTAGGAAACTCTAAGCCGAACGTCCACCGCTAACTAAACTAACTTAGTTCATCTTAGCTCGCATAGGTGAGCCAGTTTTTCATACATATGCGTCCACTGCAAAATAAGCCAGCTATGCTTGGTAAAATAGCCAAACTAAGTCAAACTAACTTAGTTGTATTGGCCGATCGGAAGCTACTCGAACTAAGCTAAGCGTCTCTCATCCCCTTACCCCTCTGGCGCCTATCGCTAGTGTTTCTTCTGGCGATGTAGCTTTTCGTTAATTATGTAGTATCAATCTTAGTGATATCCTTGGCAAAGATTGTTAATAAGTCATGAAATTGTCCTCTAGATACACGGTAGTAGGTACATCCTAAAATTTTCATCGTCTACTTCGTTAAACAGAGTGTTAAATTATCTACATCTTGTTTCCCAATATTGAAATTTGAATATGCTTGCTTATCCAGTACCTGTGTTTTCCAGCCCCGGATCTAAGGGGGGGCAAACCGGGGCACCTGCCCCGGGCGGCAGTTTCAGGGGGCGCCAAAATCATCTTATAATATAGTATGACTTGCTCTACAAAGCGCTTAGCATACGGAAGCCTGGTTGGCTCACCGTAACTTGTAAGACAAATTCGCCACACATTTGCCGTATCAACAATTTGACGTCTTTTACACAACTAAAGACTATTATGATTTTTTTAAGTAATTTATCTCAAACAAAGAAAACAATAGCCAGGGCAAGGTGCGAGCATATCGCCAGTATCGGTGAGCGCCTAATCAGTTACCCTTCAGGGAGTCGCGCTTTCTGGTCGCTCGCCAAGGCCGTTGTGGGTAACTTCCGTCAGTCGTCGTTTCCACCATTGCGAAGACCGGATAACGATTTGGCCTTAACTGCAAAGGAAAAAGCTGATCTTCTAGGTACTCTCTTTGCAGCTAACTCGACTCTTGGGGCTACACTGCCTACTATCCCGCGGTGTGAGAGCTCGATGCTTGATATAAGGTTCACGCACAAAGCTGTAAAACGAGCTCTTTTGTCTCTCGACGTCAAGAAGTCGAGTGGCCAAGACGGAATTCCAGCAATGGTATTAAACATTTACTTTAATCTATGGTATTAAAGATGTGCGCTCCCGAGCTGACTCCGCAGTTGACACGTCATTTCTCCTTATCTTACAGTGTAGGTAAAGTGCCGTCTTCGTGGAAGGTTGCTCTCGTACATCCAATCCCCAAAAAAGGTGACAGTGCCGACCCATCAAACTATAGACCCATCGCAATAACCTCCCTTCTCTAAAAAACCATGGAACGTGTTATAAACACGCAGCTCTTAGAATACCTAGAGGAACATCAGCTGGTCTGTGACAGGCAGTATGGTTTTCGTCATGGTCGATCGGCTGGTGACCTCCTGGTATATCTCACTCATAACTGGACCCAAGCCATTGAGAGTCGCGGAGAGGCGTTGGCTGTAAGCCTAGACATTGCCAAGGCGTTTGATCGGGTTTGGCACAGAGCTCTTCTATCGAAGCTACCTTCATACGGCCTGCCGGGGAAGTTGTGCACGTGGGTAGCCAGCTTTTTGTCCGAGCGTTCCATTTCCGTAGTTGTCGCCGGTCAACGCTCTGACACTAAATTTACTAACGCTGGCGTTCCTCAAGGTTCGGTGTTTATTCTGCACATCAATGATATGCTGGAACAAATCCCCAGCATGCATTGCTATGCAGATTACAGTACGGGAGATGCGCATTATTCGGGCCATGCAAACTCCTCTCGGTCCTACCTAGAGGAGAATAGAACTAGATTTGGGTCCGTAATCGAACTCTCTTTGGAGCGGGTCTCTGACTTAGGTAGGCTAAATCTGGTTCTATTCAACCCTTTGAAGACACAAGTCTGTGCGTTCTCCGCAAAAAGAACCCCATTAATTGTCATGGCACCGAAACTCCAAAACACGCCTCCTACTGTAAGTAAAAGCATTGGGATCTTGGGGGTCGACATTTCGAACGAAGTGCAATATCGGGGCCATCTGGAGAAGAAAGCCAAACTTGCCTCCAGAAAACTAGATGTACTGAACAGGGCGAAGCAGTAATTCACACCGAAGCAGCGCCTGCTGCTCTACAAGGCCCAAGTTCGACCACATATGGAGTACTGCTCTCACCTTTGGGCCGATGCACTCAGTTACCAACTAAGCCATCTTGACTCCGTACAGCAGCGCGCTGTTCGAATTGTCGATGATCCCAACCTTACAGACGGCTTAGAGGACTTAAGTCTCCGGAGAGACGTAGGCTCTCTTTGTGTCTTCTACCGTCTCTACTATGGTGAATGTTCCGAAAAACTTTTTAACATGGTGCCCCCATCCACTTTCCTTTATCGCACCACCCGCAAAAGATTGCGGTTCTACCCGCATCACCTTGACTCGTGCTAGTCATCAACAGCTCGTTTCTCCCGCTCGTTCCTGCCACGAACTTGCGAGCTTTGCAACCAACTTCCCTCTGAGGCATTCCCTGTGCGCTATGATATGGGGTTATTTAAGAACAGTGTTTATCTTATCCTTCAAGGCTGGCACCGCACTTGCAGCTCCCTTGATACTGCACATGTCCATAGGCGACTATGACCACTTACCATCAGGTGGGCCGTATGCCTGTTTGCCCGTCGTTAATATAAAAAAAAACGCTGGAGAGAGGGGCGCCACTATCAAGTTCTGCCCCGGTTCGAAAAAATCGTAGATCCGCGGCTGGTGTTTTCATTATGAAATGAGCAATAATCAATCTTTTTTTCCTATGACAAATGTAATCCTCCTCTGAACTCTCGTGATAGCTGTTTTTCTTGTCCTTCCATCACATTCACGTCCTACTAACTCAATACATCAGCACAAACTGGCCAATGGCCATTACTAACGTAGTTTTAGCTTATTTTTCGGTGGACGGGCAACTAATTACCAAGGTTATCTTAACTTAGTTCACTGAGCTAAGTTTTCACATAGTTAGTAATTCACGGTGGACGTTCGGCTTAAATCTTTTCATTATGTTTTTGTTTTTTTATTTTTATTTATTTACCAGTGAAGACTTACTTAATACAGATTTAAGATCTGTTAAACTGTAAGCCAGTTTGTCCGAAGTTTACACTATTAGTACACTGATGTACATGGGTGAAATGAGAGAAAACCTGTATCTAAGGTTTTATTATACTGAAAATATAGTTAATATTACAAATCAGTACATTATAAAATGAGAGAGCATTGTCGAGTGACAATGTCATGTTTTATTTTTCATATCATTCTTCCACGCTGAGTTATGAAGACACGTAGTCTTGCAAGTAGCGAGGAGGTTGTCTCGCTCTTACAGATCTCCGAGGTTCTGGAGAAGAGAGGGGCGAAGAGTATTCAGATCCTGGAGAATTTGCCGTATTGTCTTCGCCTTCGTTTAGGTCTCCTATATCTCCTGACGGAGCCAAGGTGCGGTTTGACACCGTCATCTCTCGCCCATCAGAGAGTCTCACGCGGCTGTACAATGGATTAGGTTCCAACAAATCCACCTCTTCAACAAGAGGATCATATTTTGATCTTATAACTGGATTACGATGTAGGACTTTATTACCAGGACTTAGCCAGGAAGGTAACGATTGTCCAGAAGAAGTACGCCTTGCATGGTTAAACATCCTTTCATGTGGAGTTTCATTCGTTGCCGTACAAAGCAATGATCGTATACATTGCAAGGCTTCAGATAAGACATACTCCCAATCTGTAATAGCCAATTTTTTTGATGATAATGCTAAACGGATGGTTTGCCACAAAGTTCCATTGAGGCGTTCCACCTGCCCATTTCCTCTGGGATTATAAGGAGCAGAATGACTGACCGCTATTCCTTTGTTGTTCAGAAATAGTCTTAATTCTGCAGATATAAAACCCGTTCCCTGATCCGTGTGTATATATGAGGGATATCCAAAAATTGAAAATAAGTCTGTTAGGCAACTTATCACCGTTTTGCTGCTAACATTTTCACATGCGTAGGCAAATGGGAATCTTGAGAATTCGTCTATTATAGTTAGTAGAAATTTATTTTTAGTATTAGAAGGCAATGGACCTTTAAAATCAAGTGCAAGTCTTTCGAAAGGTCTTGTTGCTTTAATGAGTTTTCCAGAGGACTTCATGAATCTAGGTTTAATTTCTGAGCAAACCCGACATAATGATGTAACTTTTTTTATTTCGTCCATAGAATAGGGTAAATTTTGACTTCGTATATAATGCGTAAAACGTGTTAGGCCTGGATGACATAAAGAATTGTGTAGTGCTATTAACTGATCATCTCTGACTGAAGCACATGTCTGTCGCGACAAAGCATCGGCCACCACATTTTGAGAACCAGGTCGATACATAATATCAAAGTTATAATTGGACAGTTCTAGTCTCCATCTTTGAATTTTATCATTTTTAATTTTACTTGCATTATTTCGTAGCAAAAACGCAACCGACTTTTGGTCTGTGATAAGATAGAAACGTCGTCCAAGCAAATAATGTCTCCATTTTTTAACGCTTTCGATAATAGCACAAGCTTCCTTTTCTATTGTAGGATATTTATTTTCACTGTCATTCAGTGATCTAGAAAAAAACGCAACAGGTCTCCCGTTCTGTGTAAGAGAGGCTGCAATTGAGAAGTCTGATGCATCAGTCTCAACCGTGAATAGTTCTTTGGGGTCAATAGCTGACAGTGCTGAGTTCGATATGATTTTCTTAAGTTCCTCAAAAACAGTTACCTGATTTCCTTCGAGTGGAAATTTTTCAACTGTAACAAGCGGATGTAATTTATTAGAGAAGTCTGGTACCCATTTTGAATAATGAGCAAATAAGCCAATTGCACGTTTGAGCTAGGCAGAGTCTCGAGGGATTGGCATGTCTAGAAGAGATTTGAGTCTTTCTGGGTCAGGTTTAATTATACCATCAGCAATATTATAGCCAAGAATATTAATAGTCGTCTTGGAAAATTCACTTTTATCTTTATTAATAGTCAATGAATAGGTTTCAACCGCATCCATGAACTTTTTGAGTTTTATATCATGGTCAGATTGATCTAAACCGCATATAGTTATATCATCTAAGTAGGGGAAAACCCCTTCTAATTTGGATTTGTTTATTAAATTACTGATAGCTCGCTGAAAACATGCTACTCCATTAGTTACTCCGAATGGAATACGACGAAATTGATATAGATTTCCACAAGCTTCAAAGGCTGTTAATGGTTTATTACTTTCTAGTATAGGGATTTGATGGTAAGCTGACTTAAGATCAATTTTAGAAAATACTTTATATTTCGATATTTTTGACACAATTTCTTCCAAATTTGGTAGGGGGTAGGCATCAAGTTGTGTGAATTTATTGACTGTCTGTGAGTAGTCTATACATATACGTTTCTTATGATGCTGATTAGAAGTCACAAGTACTTGAGCCCTCCATGGAGAATTACTTTCTTCTATGATCCCATCAAATAATAATTTTTGTACTTCAGATTTTATAAATTTAAAATCTCCTGGAGAATATTTTCGAGATTTAACAGCAATCGGCTTACAGTCAGATGTCAAATGAGGAAAAAGATTAACGGGTTCCATAATTGCTTCTTTTAGGACTGCGATGCGTATTGCAGATCTAGGCCCATTAAACTTGATCTCAACAGAGGAGCATTGTTCTAAAACATCGTGACCTAATATAACATCTGAGCATAAATTTTTCATTACACGAAGAGGTGCTGAAAATGATTCATTGAAGATTTTAATAGATGCCACGCATACTGATTTGATATCAAAGCGAAAAGATGAGTTCGCCATTGATACAGCTTGATTCCACGGTTGGAGAGGTAAATTATTCATCTGTACTATTCCTTCATTGATAAAACTTGCCGTACTTCCCGTATCAATAAGGGCGTTGAGAGGTAAGTCATTTACTTCAATAGGTACAGTACATTTTCTTAAGTCAACTGCAGCTGATAATAAGCAAGATGTAGTTTCTTTATTTTCATCTACGCAAGCAACAGGTAGTGTACTTTTGCAAACTTTAGAGAAATGACCACGTTTGCCGCATTTTAGGCAAATACTTTCTGAAGCTGGACACAATCGTCGTGGGTGTATAGAGTTACCACAAAAATAACAGTCAAGTGGCTTACAAGGTGCTTCATCTTTCCGTATTACTTTATTATTTTTTATAGCATTCATAGCGATAGGTATATGAGAGGAGAAGCTTTCACTTTGTACTTGTGCAGCTTCAATTGCACGAGCTTGTACATATGCTTCATCAAGAGTTATCGTTGTACTTTCTAATAATCTTTGTCGGATATGCGATGAAGACATTCCAGCTATAAAAGCTCCACGTATACTGTCATTCTCGTTTTCTTCTGCAGATACGGCTTTAAAATTACATTTTTTAGCTAATAGTTTAAGAGCTTGAATAAATTGATCAATTGTTTCTCCTGTTTCCTGTCTTCGCGTATTAAGTTTATGTCTTGCATAAATCTCATTTACAGGTTTAATATAAATTTTCTCTAATGTACATAGTGCTGAATTATAAGTACTACAATTTATAATATATTCGTAAACAGTAGGTGATAAGTGATTTATGAGAAGTCTCAACTTAACTTCATCCGTAAGCTTGGTTTCAGCTTCTAGAGAAACTTCTGATTCTTGAAGAAAATTTTCGAAAGTTCTTTTCCAATGCATCCATTGACTTGAGGCATTTTGAGTTGTAGCCGGATCAAGATCAAATCTTTCTGGTTTTAGAAAGCGATACATTGCTTCGGAATATTTCAGTATAATAAATTGAAATGAGAGAAAACCTTTATCTAAGGTTTTATTATACTGAAAATATAGTTAATATTACAAATCAGTACATTATAAAATGAGAGAGCATTGTCGAGTGACAATGTCATGTTTTATTTTTCATATCAATGGGTATGTAGGTACCATTGATTTTTTCGGCACCGATGAGACAGTGAGATTTCGTACTATTTCATCAGATGTAAAGAAGCCCAAAGTCCAAACATTTAAAATAGTACCTAAAGTGTACGTTATTACAGAATATTATGTTGCTTAATAAAAAGCAAATTATACAAAAAATGGCCTCAGACCTTGTTGTGTTTTTTCAAGGTAATGCGGTGACGAGGGTCCATCCCGGTTTAGGATAAATCACCCTTCTTCAGTTCCACATAACGTTTCCCATTATTCGCCTCCCTAATGTAGGGCCTGTACCGAATTATGTATTAATATAATCCAGTTTCCATTCATTTGTAATACAATGTTTTTGTAAGAAACTCTTTTAAGAGCAACAACTGGGTCGCAGATGTTAGATTGAGAAATTAGAATAATAAATTCGTGTGAAATCCAGTTTAAAATATTATCATGGGGGTTATTATTATTAGTGCTTTATATTCATTTTATGTTTATTGAAGTAACCCTACGGTGCCCGGGGCCCCAATTTAAATACTTGCTCTTTATGTGTTATTTATGATAATAAATTAAATACAGGTAGGTACTTACAATTTAAAGTTCGAGGGTAATGTGTATTCTTCTTGATCGCAAAAAATGGCAGAACTCTTTCATCATTCTATAACAATCTCACAAACAATCTGACGCTCCAACTGATTTTAAGTGGCTGTCGCCCATCGACACCATGGCAGTAACACCAACAGCATCACCAGATTCACCAGTCATCGATCGACGACAATTCTTGACAAAAAATAACCGACTTCAAAATTAGGGATAACTCAAAAACTATTGGTTAGATCTCGCTCAAGTTTAAGTGGGATCACATGAAAAGCACCAGCTTTCGATTAAAAAAATAATAATCAAAATCAGTTCACTCAGTCGAAAGTTCTGAGGTAACAAACATAAAAAAATACAGTCGAATTGAATACCTCCTCCTTTTTTGACGTCGGTTAAGAAGATAGAAGAAAGTGAAATAAAGAAAAATATGTATATAGAAAAATGTGTAATTTTTATACGAAAAGGAAGGAAGATAAAAAAATTATGAACAGGAATGAGATAGAAAATTATGCAGTAGTTGGGGCCTGTGTAATAGGAATGGTGAGAGACGGAGTTCGTTGACAGAAATTGGCGATATGTGTCGGAGGCAGTGTATCATAGTATCTAGTAACATGTAAATGGCTTCCTTTTTTAGTTAGTTTTTTTTTCATTTACGTTATTTTGATCCTGTCGTTAGGCGAATCTGTCCTTTTGAGAATTCGTCCTTTTAAAACTAATGCATTGGTTGGTGTGATGCCCATCGTGCAACTGATGTCTATGGGCGACGGTGTCCACTTGACCACTTCATCATCATGGCTCGTCTCTTCATTTGTCGACTAAAAAACAAACAACATTTAAAAGCAACCTAAAATTATAAACATTTCACTTGATATTAGATTTTATTTGGACGTTTAAATGGTGGTATAAACTTGTAATGCAATGGCGATTCGCCGTCATTAGTTATGCGCGCGTGCGCACGATCCCACTATTGTCACCCATCACTGCCCATTGTTTCTCCTTGCGTGACTGAGCAGGCCCTCCGACGTAATACTAACTAGCTACCTGTTAATCACTCGTAAGACTTGATATAATCACAGGTAAGACTGTACCTTAATACTTTTACTCACGGGCATACGCTAGAAGATCTCCTGTTGACCGGTTTCGGCGGAACCCGTTTTGACCGGCATCGGCAGTACGGTACGCTGAGATCATTCTGTTCTAGGTATGCCATGAGGCACCTATTCAATGTACGTTCCATAATCTTGCAGACCTCCATAGGGTTGAGATAGGCCGATACTTGGCGGGGTCTAAATATCATACCTGTCTGGATCACTTTTCAGAAGAAGGTCTACATAGGCAGTTGGCTGTGTGGGACATTGGCACCCGTGTCGCTTGCCTTATTAGTTGGGAGACCCCAAGTGACAGTCGACAAAGCAAAGTTTCCAGTGTATGTTACAGAAGCTTCCTCCATACTTGTGCCCAATCGAATGCATCTCTGGGTGTCGCCTATGGACATGAGCAAAACCAGAGGATTCGCCAATGTAACGCCGGTGCTGAAGAAGAACTCCTTTTACACCTTTTTTGAAGAACCTCCGCTCCGGGAATAGCGCTCCTGGAATCCGAGAATGACTGGAACCTAGAAATACTCCTAGAATCAACGAATAAATAAACATTTCTTACCATCTGTTGCGGGTTATCTGCTTTCTATTTAACCGTAAACGATGATCGATGATTACTTTACTGTTCATGGGCGATAGTGATGACTTATTCTGATATCACTGCTATCACATTCCGTTAGGTCGTTTGTCGATTTTGACATATAAGATATAATATTATAATATTTTTATCTTTCCTCAAAAGTCCGTAAAGTGTGACAAAAATGACGTCATAAAGTTAACCGCCATTTTGAGGCCGTTGACTTTTTAATTTCGGTACTGGGAATGATGTATCCAGTTTTACAACTGTTAAGATAAATCGACTGCTCATTACTGGCAGAAAAGGGACGAGGGTAGAAAAACAAGTTGTGGTATCTTTTAAACTTGATTGCTCGAGGTTTAAATCCGCAATGTGTAACCTGTGTGTGTAACGCTAGTTATCAATATGTTCCTCTACTACTCTTCCTTATTCTGAGTCATGCAGATAGGGTTATTTTTTCCTTTGTTGGCCATAACATTAATCTTTTAAATTGGCAGTATTGATATGTGGCGGAATGGTGTACCGATAGAACGAATGCCATGGTCCCATTTCGAGGCAATGTAACGGTACCCGCGGCGGTGCGCTCGCAAATAACCGGGCTATACCTAACTCAAACAATTCCATTGACAAATCACAATGGACACTTGCTCCTAGTAAACCTACTTAACCATATACAAGCCAGTTTCTAAAAGGGTAGATCGTAGATTAGCCATTAGATGTCGTAAAGTATCAATTCACGGAATACAGTTTTAGAATATAATTTTGTCTAACTCCTGTCAAAAAAGCGGTCGTTGCCATACCCGGCGTGTGTGAAACACTCGACCGCAATATTCCCAGTGCGACCGATGCGCGATGCCACTTGTGGCTGGCGACATACACCCGTTTAAGGCGAGGACGATCGCAAAGGAATGTGGCCGCTCTTGCCTCTTCAACTCCTTGGTGTATAGAACAAGCGGGAGAGACTTTGTACTCGCTTGCTTAGCTCAGCAACTGAGACTGCATATTACACTCGTGTGTTTGCATTAAGAGCACGATGTGATGCAGATAGTGTTGTATTATTAGCTGTACAGCTGTTAATCGCTTCGATTAAGGCAAGCGAGTTCCTAGATCGACTGTGTTTTAATTCAAAGGTTCCGGTAATTGTTATCTTTAAAAGATTAACAAACAAATAAACATGCATTTATATTTTTATACCTTAAAAATATTTCTCTCATAACTTAAACCAAACAAAAAATAGTCGACTCATCCTTGCCAAGTGCCTACATAAACGACACTCATTGCCTCAAGAAATACGAATTGTTAGCCTCTGGTGGTTAAAGACAATACAATAACGACTTGATAAGTACTTGATAAGACTTGAGTTGTTCGTCAAACCAACAATTATGATGCGAGACTTCTGGAATGTAACAACGTCCAACCCATGAAACGATTCCTACAGAACAAAGACTTATCTTGTTGCAATTTCATGACATAATAGGGTCTATTCATGAATGCGAACGCCATAAATTACTATCAATAGCAAGTGAGTAGGAAGTTCGTTGGTGTTCCGCGCCTTGTACGGGTCAATGCACAAAGATACCGCCGCAAGTCGCGACCATCTAGAGCAGAGATCACCTCATAGTGGAGTGGACTACACGCTGCCGGCTAACGGCATCATGCTCAAATATTTTAGCAGCTATACCGTTCCACAGCTCCAGTCGTTAACGCCTGAAAGACCGATTGTACTAGTACTAGTAATACACGGAAACGTACTACCGAGCTTATTATTGCATTAGTACGTTAAGTATCGCATTACAACTAAAGAAAGATTGTAAACGCCATGGATTTATCCACTGCCATTTACGCAAGAAACTACGAATAAATTCTCTAAGGAACACTGTTATACCGATGTTTACACATTTGCGCCAATAACAACGCTTTTGTATTGAACTGTGCGTGCTACAATGCGGCCAATCGATTCTAAACAAATTTAGCATGAACCAACTATGTGGGTTTTAGCCTTTTAGCCCACGCAATGCACTACCGATACCGGCTCGCAACTAGCATAGTTAAATAGATGTGTTGATCAGCCACTGCACCGCTGAAATCACTGAGTCATAACGTCTATTTGAAAGGAGCTTTCATCTCATCAGTCCATCGAGAGCGACCACTCGGGTCGTCGTTATCAGTACTTACGGATATAATAATCATTGATGATGGATGATGTAGGGTTGAGTGCACCAAGATATCATATAGGAATTTTATACAGGGTAAAGTATCTACCATACATGAAATCTAATTTCGTAAATCTTCCTTATTTGACGTCCTTTTGTTGTTTTCCATCTCATTTCCTCTAAGGCTTGGCATAAATCTACTTGGGTGGTGTCTGCGTAATTCTGTTTACCACTGCTTCTAGAAATTGAGTGCTTCAAACACTTCTCTGACACGTTGTTGATCATCATTAAGAGGGTCAATCTTTTTATTGAGCATACTTGTAGATAACATATAAATGACAGCAATTTATCTCCCGTCTCGAGGCTCAAGAGTCGAGGTCTGTGACACATTGCTCTCGTATAAGTCATGTGCAGGCGCATGCCCGGCACATTTGGTTTTATTGGCAAAATATTTGTATCGTGCATTACTGTGTCAACTGAACGTTTATTCAATTTATCAGGCAGGGTTATAATTAACAGCTAACTTCGTATTTTACTCAGTTTATCGAACTGACCTTTTAAACATATCTAATTCTGTACCAAATGACGTCAACATAATTAATGATTATTGTTTTTGTCCTTATGAGTTTTAATTTTAGGCATAGCCCTTATCGAAGAATTAATTGTTATCGGCAAGCGATAGCTTTCCCGGTAATAAGCGTCGATACGATAAGGTTCGAATGGAACAATAGAAATGTTATCGAACTTGCGAAGCGAATAAGATGTCAACTCGTTTATTGACCGCTGCTGAGTAACGCTATGCGATAACCCTGCTTTGTCTGCATCGCTTTATTTCTGCGCTCCCTGGTGGTAAACACTTGTGCGTCATCCCCAAGTGGTCTCGCATCCACAAATACTTCATACATGTGGCATCGATATTTGAATAAGCCTAAGATCGTACCGTTTTTAGAACTATTAAAAAGTAATGATTTTAGTTTACGCCATCCTTTTAATTAGTATGTAAAGTTCGTTTTAGTATGCAAACGGAGTTTCGTTTCGCTGAAACTAAACCAGAATTGTCGTCAATACAGCGCAGCGAATTATGCAGTGTCGTTCAGTTATCGCTGCATAAGCAGACTCGTTACGAGCCTTTCGCATTGGCTTGAGTATATGCTAAATGACGTGGACATAAGTGCGGTCATGTAATTAAAATGTATCCTGTTTGTGATTCACTACAGGAATACTATTTAAAGCACATAATGTACTTATTATGTAATTTATATACATTTTTGTACCAACAATTAAAAGTTTAAAACTAAAACTAATTTATGTTTGTATATTATGTATGTTTGTATGTATGTATATTTTTTTTTATTTTTTTTGACTGTGTAGGATCTCTGCACAGTGCTTATTTTTAGCAACGTGTTTAAAATTGATTTGTTGCACCTACCACAATTTTTCATCATCACCAGGGTTGACTGGTAGAAAATGCCACTTGGCACATTGTAATTCAGTGTATGAATGCAATAAAGTTTAAATAAATAAATAAAAGCCGCATGGATACAATAACCCTTATCTATTTTGATTGTGCTAATTAAGCTCTTTTATTTATTAGGTGGCAACTTGATTTTTTTTGATTCACCTATAAGGTTATATCCTCTCGTCTCCATCTTATAAATATACATCATAGAGTTCAGAAGTTATGCAGAAACAAATGAACACACATGGTTAATACATATTAAACATACATACCTACGCACCGATGTTAAAATCACCTTTTGGACTCACCGTAGTCGAGGAAAAAGACAAAATACGTGTAAAATTTAAGATTGCTGAGTGTTATAAGTATAGAGGACGCAAATTAAGTTACACTGTAAATAACATATAAAAAGTTATGTAATATTCCCACATGATTGATAGCAGTTGCGGCATTTCGTAAAGCAATTGTCCTACTTTCTGAAATGGCATGTCGTTTGAAGACAACATATGGAGCGACTCAAGACGTTTCTTCAGTGTAAACAAGCCTGGACATGGTTGAGTGCGAGTCATTTGCAAAACAAAGAGCTCGTGAGCCGAAATAAAAATATTTATGCAGTTCTGACTCAGGCATGCTTTGTTTGGACCGTGAATGAAGGTATGAACCCTCATGCAAGAAAATATTGTAAAAACGATAAAATTAAATGAACCGAACATGGGACCAATATCCAGTCCAAAATGATGTTCAAACTACCTGAAATGAACCCGGTTTATGTGTGTGTTAACATCTTGCTAGTTGCTAACGTTATTAGCGAACACGTTATGTTATTAGACATGATTAACAAGTTTGTGAGAAGGTATCGTGTTTTTCGATTTTTGTTTGGGAAGGAGTTGAATTTTCCCAAGGTCAAATATAAAATTGTGTACACATTATTGATGTCATCACAATAATTTATAAAACTTCGTTCGCGTGGGAGCATTTCCCGCAAAAATCCTGATCCCTGTAAACCCTAATTGCCTAGCAGTATAAAATAAACTTTACGATCTATTCTCATATCTACTAAATAGATATACATAAAATAAAAAATCATAAAAACCGGGCAAGTGCGTGTCAGGCCACGCGCAATGTAGGTAGTAAGTTTATCGATTATTACTCATTAACTACTTACACTAACATAGCCGTGACAGTTTTCCTTGTAAATTCATCATAACCTATTTTTCAGAATCTTTCAGAATTTTTTAAATTATAGGTACTTTATTCTACTAAATTGTTACTGGAGCGATTGGGAGAGGCGGTAATGTAATGACGAGATAAGCCGTGATGATTTGAATTTCCCTAAAAATTCCTTTTTACCCGACTGCTAAGGAAGGATTATGTTTTTCGCGCGTATCTTGTATGCATGTAATATTCTTTAAATTACCTCATATCGTCCAAACCGGTGGACTAGTTTATATAATTAAGATATCGTTAGATTATTCTTGATAATCCAAGTGTACTTAGATAGGTGACGTTAAAAAAACAAATATGTTGGCTGTAAGATGGCATTGTTTGAAGTATCAAAAAATAAAAATAAATCAAATAATGCAATATGGGTATCAAATTAAAGAGCTCACAATAAGGTTTTCAAAAAGGTATATCATGATAGCGTTTTTGATAGCAGGCAGGTTTTTTATTTTTAAATTTATACTAGTTTCATCTATTCCATTCTATTTAATTTCAAAACATTAACGCAAACTTGTTTTAATAGAGAAAAAAACCGTGGTACTTACAGCTTTTATAGTTTTTACAAAATAATCCACATTATGATGTGTATAACAAAAGATTAGAAAGAATACAGAAGAGGTTTTTATGGCATTTATCATACTCATGTAACTTAGCGAAGTATAAAACATCATACATTGAGAGACTTGCACATTTTAAAATGAACACTTTATACGAGCGAAGGCAAATGCTTGATATAGCTTTCTTATTCAAAATTATAAACGGTTTACTTGATGACTCTAACTTATTAAGCCTTGTAAATTTATCGGTTCCCTCTAGATGCCCAAGAAACCCTAAACGTAATATATTTACCTATCAGACTAGTAAATCGAATCTTGGTCTATACGCACCATTAAGTAGAATAACTAGAAAATATAATGAAATTTCTAAAATTACTGATATAGATTTGTTCTCAGACAGCATTACTAAGATTAAGAGCACTTTGCTACATTTCAGTTAAGCTATGTTTGAGCTTAATTTCAAAGTTTTATTTTATTAATTTCAAATTTTAAGTTAAAGCTCATTTTATTTCTTAGTTCCATTTAAAAAAAAATGTTTAATTAATACTCGTTCTAATTCATAATTGCATGCAGTCTACACCAATAATTGTAATGGCACTAAGCGAAAATCTCTTTTTATTTTTAAAATATGAAATGTATAAGTGTACATTATGTTGGTGTCCAATAAATAAATAAATAAATAAATAAATAATGCTAACAAAACAAAACTCAAACATGTTTTCGATCCGTTTCCCAAGTCGTTCCTTTTGAGCAAGATCCGCGAACAACGCGCTAATAGGGCAACCGTGAAGGGTTTCCAAACGATGCTTTTGATCCGGATAAATTATCAGAAAATAATATAAAATTTTGGATCAAAAATCTCATTTAAGTTTTATTTTTGTTATAATTTACACACGAAGGTTATAATTTATTACAATGTGAAAACTTATCGATTTTAAAATTTTTGATCACTAATCAGTAGGTACTAGGTACCTAGCTAAAACAGTTTTAGTAACAGTTAACTAAAATAATCACCGGTGGCTGTGGATGATTGTCTATTCATAAAGAAAATTAGAGCTTTAGTATTTTAATTTAATTTTGCTATGCGAATGATATTATCATGGCCAATACGCATTTCACCAAGTAGGTAAAAGAAGAAAAAAACCATTCCTATTTTTGACAAAGGAATGTTGATCGTGTTTCATTGAGTAATTAGTATGGTATTGATTATTTATTTATAAGTCGAAGCTAAGCCACTAGTAAATAGATAAAAGATAATTTATAAATACATAATTAATACATAATTCAAATAGGGTAATTCAAATAGGTAATGTTACAATCAGTTGACAAAAGCCTAGTAACATTATTTTGTAATTATACACTTCATTAAATATCTTAACTGCCATGTATTGTATAAGAGTCGTTAAACCATGTGGGAGGCCCTCAGGGGGTTTGAAAACTTCCGACACTCGGGTTGGCCACTAACCCCTCCACCAATCCGCACCGGAGCAACGTAGTGGAGAATGCTCTAGGCCTCTTCAAGAGGAGAGACCCGTGCCCAGTAGTGGGCCATTAATGGGTTTAAGCCATGAAGAAATTAAGAAATTTACATTTAGAAAGTTGATTTATATTTAGATAGATATTTAATCTATAGTCATCATAGACTAACCGTATTTGTTCTTGATAATGGTGACCCTATAATCCGTGAACGATTTGCATGGAATAGCGGCGGCGCCCCGCGCTTCGCACTCGCCCTTCGCCCACAGCTCTCAATGAGTGCTATCTGACTCACGCTCAATGAACATGGATCTTAATTGATATAAATCATTCTTAATGTGCATATTTCATAGACGGAGTTATCCTTTATAAGTACGTACATCCTGTACCTACACATTGTCAGTATTGTAGCTATTTTTTTAGACGATTAACAAAGGATCGTTGCTTCCTTTATGAAAACGATCCAAATTCCAAACTTTAGTAAAGTCAAAGTCAAAGTCAAAGTCAAAATATTTTATTCATATAGGTATCACTGATACACTTATGCACGTCATTTTTTGTATCTTTCGATCCTAGGTCCGCTTTTAGGAAACAGTTCATCTCATCAACCAAAAATGAGATTTATGTAGTATCTAATCTTTACGCACTAGATAGGGTATCTATCAACAGGTACTACTTAGTATTCTGTGCTATCAATAATTTTTTTGTTGACTTTTCATTAGAATAAAGATGGTTGTACAAAATTCAAAGCAGAGATGAATGGTTGAATTTTAGAAAGCACTATCTGACTCTACAGTACTCTGTTCTACTTTACTTTCGTGTCCGTTACCAACAGAGGCGGATTAAATGTCGACGGCGCCCTAGGCAAGGAGTTTATCGGCGCCCCTTGCTCTTTGTTATGGACAACTCCATAAAACAACAAACATAAAAAAAACAACTTTTTTTTCAAATGCACATTTGCTGTTGACCCTAGCGGTCTTTACAGCTCCAAGCGATCAGATCAGAGCTTGGAAAGGCTCAGCCGAGAAGACAAAGCGAGAAGGGAGGACGAGCTCTCCCTCTACGAAAAATAGGGGATGCAAACGACCTAAGGGAGGTGCCCTTAAATTTTTAATTTTGAAAATTTTCGTCTTGCTACAGAGCGACATTTTACTCTTCTTGCTTATCATGGGATAGAGTCACCTTAGAAAGCAGCCCGGTTTCTTGCCTTTTTGATGTGCTCTTTGAATGACGGTCGGGGGTCTGGTGCCGCGACAGCTCTTGAGTCTAGAGTGACGCCAAGATATTCGACAGATTTCGCCCAAGAAATGGTTGAATAATGAAACAGGGCGGATCATATTTTATCTATGGGTGGATCTGTTGAAGTTGAACTGATCTTTTTCGGGATTAAACTCTATTCTTCATTTCCTAAACTGCTCACCTATGGCAGGGGTTGCGGCTTGGAGGGTTGAAGTGATGCTGGCAGGTATAGGGTGAGATTGGCTGGCAGGTGTATTTGGATGTCTAGTAATGTCTCTAGTTTATAAAGTATAGAGTAAAGGGGAAAGAGCAGATCCATAAGGATCTACGGCCGTTATTGTGTGGATAGAAAAACGTGAGTCCTCACCTCTGTATCGGAACTTGTGATTCGTTAAAAAGTTTCGTATGATTTGCACCAATCTGGCATTCCCATTTGGTAAAGCTTATACAATTAAGCAGCTTTGCCAGACAGTCGATTGATTCTTGATTGATTCTGAAGCCAAATTGATCCTTTATTAGGAGAATCTTGCATAGGGCGACTACCTTGATACGGTTGAGAAGTATCTTTTCGTGGAAAGGAAACTAATAGCTCGGAGGCTGATTCTTGAGTTTGCCGAGCTTATGAATGCCTATCACCTCTGCCTCTTTCCAGGCGTCTGGGAAGATACAGTTAGATAGTAGAGCAATTAACAATAGTGTATGTAATAGTGTCCATAGCGTGATTTTGACAGGAATCGAACGATGTAGGTGTAATCTTGTCGACGAGCGTGGTCCAAAGGTTTTAGAAAAAGTAAGCATAATTTTTTTGAAGTAGGTACTTAGTTAATTTTCTCGTCAAAAAATTCGGTCCGTGCGCGCCCTTTTGTAATGAAGCGCCCCTAGGCATGTGCCTAGTTTGCCTTAAGGATAATCCGCCACTGGTTACCAAACATTCTCATACATTATATAAAATAACATGGGTAACAAAATCGGTAAATCGTGAATATTGGAAACGCAAAAAACACAAATATTTTTGTTTTTAAAAGAGTAAAAGAGCGTGTGGCGGTAGAGTTGAAATTCATTTGTTCAATCACAGAACATCTAATAATTAGTTGTTCTGTGTGTTCAATCATAAGAAAAAATAAGTAATTTTCTTTGGTAAAATATCCTAGAATTATATTAAAGTTGCCATGTTACATCAAATCCGTTTAAATAAGATGGGAGATAAATCATTATCGCTAAGTGGCAACGTACATCATGTACAACGCTGGGAGATTACTAAATAGTAAACAAAGAGTTTCTGGCAAAATCGAGTGCACACCTTGCTAAATTGTTTATTCGGATTGCAGTCCAATTTATGTTGAACTCAGATGAACTGCAAGCTCATTTGCGAACTCTTTTGATGTAGAAAATAAATGCTTAGCATGTTAATGGCTCATAGCCTAAGCCCTATAGGCGGCTCTGAAATTAAATTATTGTACATTCTACCCAGTAATCTAGTGTTAGTATTGTTTTTAAAATATTATCCTAAGGAGCCTTATCCTTATCCTTTAGTTCCAGTGACAATGCATATTTTGATAAACATGACCTGATATACTTAGGTTTGACTCTAGCCGAGGGAACTGCAACGTTAAAACTCACAGTCACAAAATATTTTGCTACAAAATAGCTATATTGACATTATAAAATTTTTAATCTATTTTTACTTTTTAGTTTGTAATCGTAATGAGCTCGTGCTCATCCTTATACAGAGTGTACAATGTACATTAAACATCATATTTTTTATGCTAAATTGAGATGATATCACAAGGATTGCATGGCGCACCTTAAAAGATAAAGTGTGGCAGCTGATGCAGCGGGCGTCGCGACGCGTCACGGCTATTTATAAACTGCAACTCTTCCATGCACATAGATGTCAACACCAATGACGACATTTTTGCTTATTGCTTTTGCTCGTTATTCAAACGTTATAATAACACTTCAAATACTAGCACTCTGCCTGCGGCTTTGCTCGCGTTTTCTGGGATAATAACATTGAAGTATACTAGCGTATAGAACCGACACCGCGAACACCATGTAATCTTCAATCTTCAATGGATTCGTTCGATTTTAAAAGGAGAGCGGGGGCTCAATTTTGAAAATCGAACCTCCCGGGCGGGACACACATTTTGTTCGAGATATCTGTTCTATGACATTATACTTCAATGCATTATGCTCAGTTTTTTTCAAATTTTTATCATTAATCTTGACGGTTTTGTGCAAGAAATCGTAATGTAAATTCCTTAGACTACTTAGTGATATTTTAACAGTTTTTTACTCTCCTGTAAAATTGCAATTTTCATCTTATGCGTTTTTTCCACTGAAAGTGCGATATCTTATTCTAGATCATTGTTTATCTGTGTAGTTACTACATATTTTCATGAAAATCCCTAGAGTAGTTTTTGCGTGAGAGAGTGATTACCAACTCTACTCTTTTATCCTAAGGACTATTTTTGCATGAATCACGTATGGAATGAAACTGTAGCGTTTCCGATAAGCTTCATCTTTCGTTTTGTTTTTTGGAAAAACGTTATCATTCGATTTAGTTTTTCGATAAACTTATCGTCTGGTTTATGTTTGGATATTTTTTTTGTGTCAATAGTCTTTATAGGTACAAAACATAACTACCGAGTCCGGGACTCTAAGCTTTCCTTGATATATTTTTAGCCTTAAATGTTTTAATAAATGGCACCACAACCTAGGTTTGGTTCACCGATTCCATGATTCAAACACTCGCCAAATTGTAATTTTTATCGAAAACTTTAGGTTGTTTTTTCATGATTCACAGTTCATTCAAATTTTCCTTTCTTTATAATTTTTTACCGATTAGAAAGTTAAATAAGTATAACAAAACATGTTTCTTAGGATTTATAGACGTTAAATAAAGTAAGGGAACATAGGTACCCATACTACGTGACCCATTTTTTACAATTTTATGAAAAGGGGGGTCTTCTCCCCCCTAGTTTTCACGTAGCAAAATGTTTTTGCAAATAGAGTTAAAATATAAAATAAAGGTTGTTGCCTTTATTATATTAAAAAAAAAAATATTTTTGTGTAGGTTTCATTCCCGACAGGGGTTGCAAGTGTACGACCCTCTTCTAACTTTCTCCCGGCGCCTATGGATCTATGTCAACCTAATAAGCTTACGAATCCCTCACGGTGATTACAATCCCTCATGTTAAGAACTTCGCCAAATATTTAAAATCAATAAAAGTAAAAAATATAGTAATTTAATTCCAATTAATATAAATTTTATTCATACTAAGCTAGCCCTGATCACGCCACTCATACGTGATTTGTATTAAGTATAGCAACAATCTATTCTGCGATATTAGGTACAATAACATGATAATATTATATTTTAGGCGCCGACACCTTTGTCTGCGTATTGATCGGTATCACGGCTTCTGATAACGATAAAGCACACCCTTACCGACTATTATCAAACTGATAAAACACGAGTGCTAGGAATTGTATCACTGTAAAACATAATACACGTTTCAGTCCTTAAGTTGACAACATACCACTTACTGCCTCAGTCTATGGCATATCCTTCAGTCTATGGCAAGAATTAATAATTTTTTTTTTCAACCAATTCTGTATTTTTTATTATGTAATCGCCCCAACTCAGAGTCACCAACGGTTTCCTAAATCGCTCCTTAGTACAGAATTTGTATGGTGATTCTTTACTGAGGAACAATTAAAGTAGCCGTTAGTGACTCTGAGTTGGGGCGTTATTCTGAAGCTCCTCATATTGCGCGCTCACTCGCACTTATACATAATAAATAAATAAAATAAAATAAAAATAGCCTTTATTTTCTCTGACCTCCTTTACAGTTTCTTGATATTTATTAATTCTAAAACTAATGTACTCTAACTGACAATTTATAATTTTTTTTTCACTGATAATTATAAAAGATTTTGTACTTATCACTTAAGCTGTGTTTTATCTATAGGTACTTATACTAATTCTTATATATTATAAAATTATTTATTATTTATCAGCTACCAGGTCAGGCTGTCCTTTGACATAGGCCTCCTCAAGTTCCCTCCACATATACCGATCTTGCGCTGTCCTTCTCCAACCCTTCGGCAAATCGTCTTCCCATCTTTTAGCCTTTTATTTTTATTTTATTTTATAATATGAACACATACCTACTTACATCCCTCACTAGGAAGTGTACGATTGGCCAGGATCCGAAAAAATATTTATCTGTCACATAGGTCTCACTCTCTACCCAAGTCGGGAATAATATAACCCAGGACTACTAGCTTTGCAGGCTTCATTAGCAACTGGGATGTACCCTACATCCCATGTTTATGAAACTTCTTATTTTTTATAGTTGGTGAATGCTACTTACCAAGTTTCCATTTCTAATTTGTGAACTGCAAGCCTCTTTTTACACGCTTTATATTCTTCTAAGATCTTTGACTACAAGTACAACTCGGTGAGAACAACATATCATAAATATTATCATATCGTGGGATTAGCTCCGAGACTTTCAAGCCTTTGTCGGGCGCCATAAATGATAAGTGAATTTTAGCGTCTTGCAGTGACGATAATAAATAAAATGTATTACGTCTTGTTTGCCCATTTAAGAAATCCATCAGGTTTATAATGGCGACACTATATAACATAAATAATAAATTCGTATAATAGATCGAACCCGTCAATTTTTCAAATCCGAAACATGACACGCGGTTCGTCTACTTTAAACTACATAAATTTTAATTTAAGTTTCATTCATTTATTAAAACAGAATTATGTAGTAATCACTACCTAATGGGATCAATGAATTTTGAAATGCTTTGGAGTTAACCATTATGTTGAATGGATAGGAAGGGACATTAAATATCATAAAAGACGCCGTTAAGATCTTCAATGTCTTTTTATCCAATCTCCCCGTGCGTCGTAAAGAAACGCAATTTATGGTAAAATACGAATCATTAAATTTATAATTGTAATAACTAAGTTTTTTGCTACTGCTTGCAAAGTTGATGCGTTTATATTTCCAGTTCTTTTAGACTTTCTTGATTATTTTCTCAAAGCCCAGTGCAGTTCGAAAGTGCAGTGAAATGAGACATCCTATATACAGTACAGCAAAGCAACAACCCATAAATTATCCCACTGCTGGGGTCTCCTTTCACAATGTGAGGGATATAGGTCATAGTCTACCACGCTGACCAAGTGCGGATTGGTAGACTTCACACACCTTTGAGAACTTTATGGAGAACTCTCCCGTGTGCAGGTTTCCTCTCGATGTTTTCCTACACCGAAGTAAGTGATAATCAAAGATGTTTAACTAATAGATACGTTATGCCCTTACAAATTGACCGAAAAATCTGTTCCGACCGAGCTACAATACACACACGTTTATCTTTTGTTTCCCTACACCAATCACTAGTACATTGGCAAATTATGTAAAAAGGATGGCATTACTAAAACCATAATAGTGAAAAAGACAGCTAGTGTTTGTCGCTCGCGTCAATCTATATACGCTACGGTCTTTATCGCTCTCGCGTCAAAACTAGATCGCTATCTCTTTCTTCATCTGAATATGGCGTCTTTGCATGATTATTAGATTGTTTAGAAAAATAATTGAAATATACTAAATAATCTAAGTTTCTTAGCGTACTCACGCATGGTATGAGATTCCTTGTGTTTTGTTGACCTTGGAGTCATAATTGGTGCACTTTCTAAACACACAGGATGGCATTTTGTTATATTTTCATAACTACGTATTAACCTACGATGCGCCACGCTCGTGATTGCGCTCGAGGCAGACTAATCACAAAAGTTCCCAATTGGGAACTTTTTCAATCATCACAACGCGCGCGCTTATGACCTATCTGCCTCTTTTTAATATATAATATCATTGGTGATAATTAACTTGTAATATGCACATAATATTTGAAGATTAGTAATAGAAGTCGATTTGAACTCGGGTCTCAGGCCCCTGCGTTCGGGAGACCAACGTTCTAATCGTTAGGCTATCATTGCTCCTAATAGACCTACATTAAATAACATAGTATATAATAAGAGATGTGCAAGAAGTCATCAAGAGATAAGACAGAAGGAGAAAAGACTGCCTATCAAGCCACCAGCTGACACACGATTCAAGCAAGAGGGTGATCCGTGGTAGCCAGGCAGGCCTCACTGAATGGTTTAAGATCTAGATCTAGATCCACTTACTGGTGGGATTGTGGGCAAGCATTATCTGTGTAAAAATAATAATAATATGAAATTTATTGATGAAGTCTTACACGAAATCCTTCCAGCAAGCAAAGAGTCCGGCATCAGTCCCCTCTTACAACCTGGTCTGCATGAATTCGAGGTCAGTGTTTTCGGTAGCCCCGATACGACCTAAAATTCTATCGAGCAACGGACACCTCCCAACGAGGCCCGAGGTGACGACGGTTCTTGCCTGAAGAATCTTCTAAAATCGACGGTGAAAATATTTTTACATGTTTTAGCTATTTTGCAATGGAGTGAATGCTGGAGAGAGTCTCATGTCAGGGCTAGTCGTCGGTCGACTGTGTGACCACTGACCACATCTAAAACATGATCATAAATTGTAATTATTTAGGCATATTGTTTTTGTTTCATGTGTGACATGAAACAAGTCCAGAACTGAAATATAGTCCAGGTGTGTGTGATTGCTACACAATCATTGTGATAGTATGTATACATTGTATTAATACTATTTATGTCGCTGTTGATACTGATACCATAGAATTGATAATAGGTAGGTACCTATTAATTAGGAACTTAGGTATAAGTACAGTCCGGAAATACTCAACCAGGTCCTCCTTTGATGATTTATCATTATGTTTAATCCCATATGTACATATTATGTAGTGTCCACGATGACCAAACGTTACACATAAACTTCAAGATAATAACTAAGGAAAACACTGTTATGTTCCGAAATGACGTCTTGTGGAATGTTAATAATCATTCTTACATTCCAGCCACATTAAAATCCCATTACCTATGTCGACCATCCATCATTTAATGATGCTCTATGATTTACCGCTACAGTAATATCATTTATTAATAGTCGTTTAATGAACATTAGACAAATATCTGTAGCTGAGTAAGGCCGCCAAAAATTGTACAATAACAGTCGTGAACTCGTAACACACGGTAACATTCGTGAATGAAGGTAACACGTGTGATTTATTAAAGCCAAGTGTAGAATGTGCATAGAAGACATTCCTAATAATTTTTTTTTGAATATTTTTTTTTTGTTATCAAACTAAATAGGTACATATGTTTAAAACTTAATAAAACAAAATGTTATTATGAGGACTTTTTTATTTTGTTATTAAAATATTACAAACATAAACAAATTTTATTTACGTTTTCACATTTTCTTTTATAGATTCTTTATTTTGAACAAGCAGGTGGTTTTTGACATCGTAACATTCACAATAACCTTTATGGGACATACTTTGACTACAGAAACAGCTCAAACATCTGAATTTAATGACATTCGCTACCTCCGTGTTAGCAATTTGGTGAAGAACCATACTCTGTGGAACTGGAGTTAGAGTATCTAATATAGAGTACTTAGCAATGTCTGTCTCTGAAATATAAAATGTCACTACTGAAGTATCCGAGTTTTTGAGAATTTTAAATGCTGTTTCAGCATCTGGAATATCGGTGCCCTGACACACATAGCAATCCAGTCTGCGTTTTATCGCACCACCAACCCAATCGGCGGCTCCATTGCCATGGGAAGCTTCGCTGAAGTTCCACGTAGAGTGAGGGAATCCGAACAGTTTTTAAACAGTTTAAAAATCAGAAGTTTTTTATGAATACCACTGTTAATTTAAAAAAAGCAAGTTATATAGCCTTTTAATTTATTTTCTATAGTCTATACTACTCTTAACAATCGATCACGAATGTTACGTAACACATAGGTAACACACGGTAACATTCGTGAATGAAAATACTCGTGGAAATAACTTTAGACATGTTTATTAATGAGAATTTTGATGTTTTAGGACGCTGCATAGTTTGATTTATCAGGAATAGTCTATCTTTAGCAACAATTAAAAATAATACAGTAAATTTGCATTGTTACCGTGTTATACTCACTAGAAAATATTAAAAATTTCCGAGACACGGGTGCCGACTACCTTGAAGATCATTTTGACAGTAAATAAAATGGCGTTTCTTCCTATAAGTTAGCCAACCTGGAGCTGACGTTACCATGCCTAAAGAATATTATTAGATACAGGCCGGGAATCTAGTAGATCAGTGGTTGTTTGTGGTAACTTACGTGAAGTATCATTCGGGAAAAAAAGTGAGACACATGTTTCAAATGAATTCTGTATTGATTTTTTGGGTTATATTATTAAACGAATGAATAAAAACTTAACAAATTAACACAATAATTCAGAAATGCCAAAATTTTGCGGGTCACAAAATTGTTGTACAATCTATGCGACGTCAAAGTATGACATGCCTTAAAAGGACACACGACATTTGTATGGGAAGTAAATTTAACAGTTTACGAAAAATACAATTGCACTCGTAATAGCCACCCAAAATTAATTTAAATCACTCGTATGAATAAACATGATACTACGAACTAGAATCAAATCACAAATATAATTAACTATATAAAATATGGAATTTATAATATTCCAAATGAGATGGACACAAATTTTTTCCCAAATGTACAATTTTTGGCGGCCTTACTCAGCTGCGTTTGATCTAGCTGACTGAAGAGAGAGTGGTCTCAGGTTCGACTCTATTAAAGATTTCAATTTCAAAAATATAATCGACGTCACGTACCTGTTTAAAAAACAATTTGGTGGTGCTATGCTATATTGTTAGTCATATTATATTATTATTATAGGTATATAACACAAACAAGAGTGAATTGATTTAGCAAATAAAGTATTGATTGATTGATTAGTTTAGTTCGATTTAACACCAGCGCAAGCGCAGGTTTCTGGTTTGTCCTGTGGTTTGTTCTGTATCCTCATGTATGTGGTAGGTAGGTAGTGTTTTGTATTCTGAGGTACTGAGGTAGTATTGTCTGAAATAACAAGATCATTCATACCGAGCAGGAAAGTCCTTGATATTTTTCATAATATAGCAAATTATGAAAATCATGTTAGAAAATAGTACAATTTCGTGCGGAAGGATCTTTTTCAAATTACTATAATAATTTCTGTCCATAGAGATGGTTTCATTATTATAAAGGTTTCATTGTTATGAAGGGATGGTTTCATTATTAGGTAATTTTAAGTAGTAGGTACCTATTGATGGTCGGTACAAACAATATAATACAAAATCGCTGTTTTCAGCTTTCGTCTCCATCATTTCAAAAGCAAAGCCAAATGAGGCGATTGCCGCCAATAATATTACTGTTCAGTTGCCTTCTCCACTTAAATGAATTATTATTTAATATGTTATTAAGATAAAGTTATAAAGTTATTGGTACGAGTAAAACTAAAAGCTCAGTACAGCACAGAGACAACTGATAATAATTACAAAGAGCTGTCAAGTTTATTTATGAATCAGAAATGGGTGCAAAACAACGTCTTCAATAAAACTGTAAGTGCTCTTTACAATCAATAATTGTTTAAAGTTGAGTGGGCGATATCATTTTAAAATTATTTTTACTGTTCTTACTTAAGTATGAGTTCTATACTGCCCCCATATGGTGAAAGGCCGTAACTACGAAAAAGCAGTTTTGAGATAATTGCACTTTTGTCTGAAGCAAAGTTTTAAGCACTATCTACAGGCTTTTTTTATGATTTTAATCTTTGATAATTCGTATAATAATTCCTTTTTTCTATTACATTTGGTTTTAATTATAAACTGAAACACAGTTTTTTTTAAATTCAATTTTCCCTTTCATTTTAGAAAAAATATAAGGAAAATTATACAACCCTAAACAGAAAAGCCTCAACTAGATAGTTAGGTCTTTTCTTGTTATGATTTCAGTTAACATCTTTTCTCGCTAGAATCGAAGATTTTATACCTACTGTTATTCCTTTTAAATAGAAAAGCCTTAATTAAAACATTACGCCTTTTATCATTAGTATCTTCATAAGATTTGGTGACATAAAACTTATTTATTATTATCAGTCTTTGACAAAATGTCTTTTTTTATATCCTGAAGGACTGACGAAAAAGCAGACAGGCCACCTGATGGTAAGTGGTCATTGGTTGATTAGAAGTAAAACTACTCGTTTACTCAATAGGTACTTGTAATGAATTTAAATGATATGTAACAATTTCTTATAATAATTATGTGCCGCTGGTGCACTAGGCCGCGATCCATGAGTGCACGCATTAAGGGTGGCGTCGGTAGCCCGTCTGTTGCTGGTCAGTGGTCGTGCCGCGACCAATAACTCAAAATATATAAGTTATTTGAAAATTAACAGTAAAGTTCGGCGAGAATACAATAATTAAAAGCCCTAACGTCTATTAGGGTTTTTGATTGTAGGATATTGAATCATTGCTGGTGAATTATGCTAATTTGAAAAGGCCTAAAAATGAAATTACGGCTTTTCAAACATGAGAATTGCTTTTACTAATAAGAAAGGGCTTAAAAAACGAATTTATGGCTATTCATCCTAGATAACAACGTTTCTGGGACTAAGTTACGCCTTTTTATCTACTTGTAACTCGGGCTACGATTGAGTTAGAGCTATATCACCTACACAGAAAGGTTGGAAATTTCTTGGTGATTCCGAATCTATATTTAACTCATTTTTGACAAAAATTTAGTTACGGCCTTTCACCGTATGACGGCAGTATACTGCCCCCATATGGTGAAAGGCCGTAACTACAAAAAAGCAGTTTTGAGATAATTGCACTTTTGTCTGAAGCAAAGTTTTAAGCACTATCTACAGGCTTTTTTTATGATTTTAATCTTTGATAATTCGTATAATAATTCTTTTTTTCTATTACATTTGGTTTTAATTATAAACTGAAACACAGTTTTTTTTTTAATTCAATTTTCCCTTTCATTTTAGAAAAAATATAAGGAAAATTATACAACCCTAAACAGAAAAGCCTCAACTAGATAGTTAGGTCTTTTCTTGTTATGATTTCAGTTAACGTCTTTTCTCGCTAGAATCGAAGATTTTATACTGTTATTCCTTTTAAATAGAAAAGCCTTAATTAAAACATTACGCCTTTTATCATTAGTATCTTCATAAGATTTGGTGACATAAAACTCATTTATTATTATCAGTCTTTGACAAAATGTCTTTTTTTATATCCTGAAGGACTGACGAAAAAGCAGACAGGCCACCTGATGGTAAGTGGTCATTGGTTGATTAGAAGTAAAACTACTCGTTTACTCAATAGGTACTTGTAATGAATTTAAATGATATGTTACAATTTCTTATAATAATTATGTGCCGCTGGTGCACTAGGCCGCGATCCATGAGTGCACGCATTAAGGGTGGCGTCGGTAACCCGTCTGTTGCTGGTCAGTGGTCGTGCCGCGACCAATAACTCAAAATATGTAAGTTATTTGAAAATTAACAGTAAAGTTCGGCGAGAATACAATAATTAAAAGCCCTAACGTCTATTATTAGGGTTTTTGATTGTAGGATATCGAATCATTGCTGGTGAATTATGCTAATTTGAAAAGGCCTAAAAATGAAATTACGGCTTTTCAAACATGAGAATTGCTTTTACTAATAAGAAAGGGCTTAAAAAACGAATTTATGGCTATTCATCCTAGATAACAACGTTTCTGGGACTAAGTTACGCCTTTTTATCTACTTGTAACTCGGGCTACGATTGAGTTAGAGCTATATCACCTACACAGAAAGGTTGGAAATTTCTTGGTGATTCCGAATCTATATTTAACTCATTTTTGACAAAAATTTAGTTACGGCCTTTCACCGTATGACGGCAGTATACTGCCCCCATATGGTGAAAGGCCGTAACTACAAAAAAGCAGTTTTGAGATAATTGCACTTTTGTCTGAAGCAAAGTTTTAAGCACTATCTACAGGCTTTTTTTATGATTTTAATCTTTGATAATTCGTATAATAATTCTTTTTTTCTATTACATTTGGTTTTAATTATAAACTGAAACACAGTTTTTTTTAATTCAATTTTCCCTTTCATTTTAGAAAAAATATAAGGAAAATTATACAACCCTAAACAGAAAAGCCTCAACTAGATAGTTAGGTCTTTTCTTGTTATGATTTCAGTTAACGTCTTTTCTCGCTAGAATCGAAGATTTTATACTGTTATTCCTTTTAAATAGAAAAGCCTTAATTAAAACATTACGCCTTTTATCATTAGTATCTTCATAAGATTTGGTGACATAAAACTCATTTATTATTATCAGTCTTTGACAAAATGTCTTTTTTTATATCCTGAAGGACTGACGAAAAAGCAGACAGGCCACCTGATGGTAAGTGGTCATTGGTTGATTAGAAGTAAAACTACTCGTTTACTCAATAGGTACTTGTAATGAATTTAAATGATATGTTACAATTTCTTATAATAATTATGTGCCGCTGGTGCACTAGGCCGCGATCCATGAGTGCACGCATTAAGGGTGGCGTCGGTATCCCGTCTGTTGCTGGTCAGTGGTCGTGCCGCGACCAATACTGCCGTCATACGGTGAAAGGCCGTAACTCAATTTTTGACAAAAATGAGTTAAATATAGATTCGGAATCACCAAGAAATTTCCAACCTTTCTGTGTAGGTGATATAGCTCTAACTCAATCGTAGCCCGAGTTACAAGTAGATAAAAAGGCGTAACTTAGTCCCAGAAACGTTGTTATCTAGGATGAAT
>OZ010693.1:8532068-8557813 GCA_963932265.1 Thymelicus lineola | reverse complement strand
CTGCCGTCATACGGTGAAAGGCCGTAACTCAATTTTTGACAAAAATGAGTTAAATATAGATTCGGAATCACCAAGAAATTTCCAACCTTTCTGTGTAGGTGATATAGCTCTAACTCAATCGTAGCCCGAGTTACAAGTAGATAAAAAGGCGTAACTTAGTCCCAGAAACGTTGTTATCTAGGATGAATAGCCATAAATTCGTTTTTTAAGCCCTTTCTTATTAGTAAAAGCAATTCTCATGTTTGAAAAGCCGTAATTTCATTTTTAGGCCTTTTCAAATTAGCATAATTCACCAGCAATGATTCGATATCCTACAATCAAAAACCCTAATAGACGTTAGGGCTTTTAATTATTGTATTCTCGCCGAACTTTACTGTTAATTTTCAAATAACTTACATATTTTGAGTTATTGGTAGCGGCACGACCACTGACCAGCAACAGACGGGCTACCGACGCCACCCTTAACGCCTGCACTCATGAATCGCGGCCTAGTGCACCAGCGGCACATAATTATTATAAGAAATTGTAACATATCATTTAAATTCATTACAAGTACCTATTGAGTAAACGAGTAGTTTTACTTCTAATCAACCAATGACCACTTACCATCAGGTGGCCTGTCTGCTTTTTCGTCAGTCCTTCAGGATATAAAAAAAGACATTTTGTCAAAGACTGATAATAATAAATAAGTTTTATGTCACCAAATCTTATGAAGATACTAATGATAAAAGGCGTAATGTTTTAATTAAGGCTTTCCTATTTAAAAGGAATAACAGTATAAAATCTTCGATTCTAGCAAGAAAAGACGTTAACTGAAATCATAACAAGAAAATACCTAACTATCTAGTTGAGGCTTTTCTGTTTAGGGTTGTATAATTTTCCTTATATTTTTTCTAAAATGAAAGGGAAAATTGAATTTAAAAAAAAACTGTGTCTCAGTTTATAATTAAAACCAAATGTAATAGAAAAAAGGAATTATTATACGAATTATCAAAGATTAAAATCATAAAAAAAGCCTGTAGATAGTGCTTAAAACTTTGCTTCAGACAAAAGTGCAATTATCTCAAAACTGCTTTTTCGTAGTTACGGCCTTTCACCATATGGGGGCAGAATAACTCAAAATATGTAAGTTATTTGAAAATTAACAGTAAAGTTCGGCGAGAATACAATAATTAAAAGCCCTAACGTCTATTAGGGTTTTTGATTGTAGGATATCGAATCATTGCTGGTGAATTATGCTAATTTGAAAAGGCCTAAAAATGAAATTACGGCTTTTCAAACATGAGAATTGCTTTTACTAATAAGAAAGGGCTTAAAAAACGAATTTATGGCTATTCATCCTAGATAACAACGTTTCTGGGACTAAGTTACGCCTTTTTATCTACTTGTAACTCGGGCTACGATTGAGTTAGAGCTATATCACCTACACAGAAAGGTTGGAAATTTCTTGGTGATTCCGAATCTATATTTAACTCATTTTTGTCAAAAATTGAGTTACGGCCTTTCACCGTATGACGGCAGTATATACCTACATCTAAGTATGAGCATTGACAAGAAAATAAAAAAATGGACTACGCTAATGGCAAAATGTTGAAAGCGATTTTGTAGATTGGTGGCCGCAGAGATCCTGGTTTTTACCGCAAGCTTGTAGTGAAACTTTTTCGTGAGTCATGTCTGAGAGTTTCGGGTGACATTGAGAACTTTTGAGTCTTTTGACACATTAAGTCTGAAGCGAACCCACTTTACCGGTCCGCAATGGAACAACTTATTCGGTAAAGCGCCAAAACTAAAGATCTTCTCAGTTACGAGGAGAAAAACATGTCCTGCAATGAAAAGCTAAAGTCACCATGACGTCACATATCTTTCACTAGGTGTATTTTCATGTAGTCCATGGCAGCTGCGTTATTTATACCTCGCTACATATTTATGATCGGCTGTTGACGCAGGGACGTTGTTTACGAACCGAGTTTACTTTAAACAATTCATATATTCATACCAAATATGACATGAAATCATACTTTCACATTTTCCTTGAAATGGATGCAGTCCTTCATTGGACACCACAAAATACCGGTAGGTACAATTTTCTGAAGAGAGTGAAGAGCATTACTGCAAAAACTGAAAAATTTACGAAATTTCCTAAATATAAGTATTTGATCAAGAAGTATTCATACTAGAAACTGAGTCTCTTTTACGAAGAAAAATATACTTAAGAGAACTCCTCAACCAAGAATTATCAAATATCGTTTACTAACGCCATAATATATTAACATTTTTTTAAAATAAGCTATCCTAAAATAAGTAAACATATGTAATTTAAGTAAATCCACATATAACTATCATAAATATAATAATTATTTATAATTCAATGAAAATCACACAACCGAATTTGGGAAAAATAATATTCCTACACCTGAAAACAAGGGATTGAAGGATTGAAATAGGAAATAAAGAGCTGCTAAATTTAGGCCGCCATGTGTTGTACGAGTAAGCACACCTAAGTAAGTTCTTCCTTTGAGCAGGTGACTGATGTAAACGTGAAACAAAACAAACCAAACCAATAGCCTTGTTCTTTATTTTATCGACACACTGAGAGAAGTATGTACCTATGAAGTTAAAAATAAAGATAAAAGTGCACCTACCTAATCGCTGCACCGATTGAAGCCAGGTATGTTTTTGAAAAACAAAATAATAGTCCCGATCAGTACTAGATTTATATTTTTAGATAATCAGTGTAGGCCAATTTATTTCCGCCGCCCCATGTACCTTTCTAAAATAATAATTTTCCATTCAGAGTAAGGAAGGCACTGAATTAGTCAATAAGAAAGTGCGTAAAAAAATAAGAATTACACGTTTTTACGGCACTTTTTAATAGCAAAATCATCTATAATATCATCTTCTGAAATCTGCCGCTCCTATTATAGGACGCTGCCGCCCCTAGGCCGCGGCCTATACGGCCTATTGACAAATCCGGGACTGGTCCTGACATTGTAGGAGTATGATGATCCATGGTGCCTTGTATTATAATGTGGTTGTAGTCACTTTTCACTTAGTCACTTACACGTTCAAGTCACTTTTTCACTATCGACACCTTACTCAGGATCGTTTTCTGCGATCATCTACTAATCTTACCTTAAGGTTTCCTGAATGTTCTTCTACGTTCTTTGCCAAATCTTTTTCAGTTAGAGCTGTTAGGCTATGGAACTCATTGCCATTGTCTATTCGCCACGCTCAATCATTATATACTTTTAAAAGATTAATTAAAGCGAACTTTCTTTCATCATGACATTGCTGACAACTTTGCTATATTTAATCCTACCTTCTTTCAACTTTTATGATATTCTGTTCCGTTTTGTATCTGTATTCCTTCATTAAGCACTCGTACACCACTACTTTGTCTCTTTATTAATTTGTCCTCTTCCCTAAGGTTGCCTGGAAGAAATCGCTTCTTTAGCGATAAGGTCGCCTGTTGTACCTATCATTTTATCTATAAACTGTATGTTGGTGTACAATAAAGAGTTGTTGTTGTAGTTATTATTTAAATATCAGTACCTAGATAGCTACAGATAGATGGTACCCACTTAAGTTCACTTTAAGTTATTTAAAAATGTCATATAAATAAATATAATACTAAATATAAAGCACACCATCAACATGGTACATTGTGAACTGCACAAAATCTAAAATTAAGACCTCTACGTAACCACAATCTTTGCAAATAAATATTCATTCATTCATTCATTCCCATCTGGCGTGGGATTGGGGTTGGTTCAAAGCCGCCCCAATACGGCTGAATACTTACAGATATTTTAACAGTTTTTTGTTTTCCTGTAAAATTAAAATTTTTATCTTATGCCTTTTTTCCACTCAGGGTACGAAGTATCCATTGCAAAATCTTAGTCTTTCGAAATTAGTTAGAACGCATGTAAGGGTCTTCAACTGATAAGAATTATAAATTGCATTAAGGATTAGTTTGTTCATTGTCTTATATGATAATAGTATTACTTTAGCGAGTGCATTAACCCAAACAGAGAACTATGATTAAATACAGAATGATAAGTAAGTAATGCGCACGCAATTGCGCACTTGGGAAGAGTAAATAATGTTTACCAACGAGTATGTGAAGGTACTAAATACTCAAATAAGTGAATAATTATAAAACCCTATTTTAAAAAACAATTTGAATTTGATTTGATACACTCTTGTTTCTAAAAATCGAATCGTTAATCGTTAAGTAGCCGACAAATGAACTGACAAAACTGATGGTAAATGACACAAAAGACATCACTGTTGCGTTGCCGGCAAAAAAAGAAAGAAGAAAAAGAAAGAAGAAAAAGAAAGAAAGAAGTGGCCCTGAAACCCAAAATTTATTGTAAAGATATTTACAATGCTAAAAAAGGACGACGCCACGACGCGTCGTTGTTAGCTACTTTAAATTCAACCCTAGCGATGTAAGGGCACAACAAAACATAACAGTTAAATAATGTCAAATCGTCCTTTTTTTCTTTTCCATTCCTTTCAACTTTAATTCAAATAAAAATGGTGCTGCATATATTATTATTTTGTGTCAGATAATTTAATTTAAAAAATGCCACAGCTACGCCGGCCTACGCCCATTCGGTTCCTTCTTGGCAGCCTTGGCAGGGATCAGGATTCTATTAGAACTGCCTCGCCAGTTTCAACAATTGTGTCAACGCAAGAATAGCATGATACCAGAAAAAATATTTACTTTTAGTTCCCATGAATTTAATTAAATCAAATTGCATGTCCTAGTCATAGTTAATATCTAAAATACTAGGAAAAAAGATAGTTATACTCGTACGATACGACATTATTTTTTCAAAAGGCGGAAATATTTTGCATGATCTTTTTATTAGAAGGCGTTGATTATGATCTAAACATAAGAATGTTGCCATCATCGGTATTTAGATCCGAATGGTATTCGAGATATTTGCAAGGTCCGGCCGATTCTAGTTCTTGAGGACAAGGCCAATACTGTACACATACAATTTGCGTTGTGTACTTTGCTAACTAGCTCAATTTACATGTTTCAATACGCTGTACCTATTAGTGATGAAAACATAGGCAAAGTAAAAGCAACGTAGGTATAAGCCGCGCCATTAAAGAAACGAATCTAAAATGGTGGAAATTATCATTTCCCCTCACTCGCACGTCTTTCCTGTCATTAGAGTGGGGAATGATAATTTCCACCATTTTAGATTCGTTTCTTTAATGGCGCTGCTTATACGTTGGTATCTCTCTTTCAATTCGCACGGTTTGTGCTCTAACATATTAGAAATTAAAGAGTTTATTCGCAATAGGGATATCGACCTATTGCTAATCCAAGAAACCCATCCCAAGCCCTCTCTTAAAAAGGGTTTGTCTATCCCCAAATACTCTCTTGTACGGGACGACAGAGCCGACGGCCGCAAGGGCGGAGGCACTGCCATCTACTACAAAAGAACTCTACATTACTCTGTAATAGAAACCCCTCCACTCATCAACATGGAAGCCACGGTAGTCAAACTAGGCATGACAGGACATCCGTCCCTGATCATAGCCTCAGTTTATATCCCGCCTCAGAAAACTCCTCTTGGTAGCGACCTAGAAGCACTACTGCTCTCGCTCGGCGACTCCATTATTCTATTTGGAGATTTCAACTCCAAACACTCCGACTGGAAGTGCCACAAAACAAACCGAAACGGTAAGAAGCTCTTCAAGCTTACTACCGACATGGGAATAGATATTCTATCCCCCTCCTCTCCCACTTACTATCCAAAGCAGGTGAAATTCTCACCTGATATTATAGATATAGCCTTAACCAAGGGCATCTCACTCAACCTGAGATCATTAAACACTCTCGATGACCTAGGATGTGATCACCGCCCGGTCTCCCTTGCGGTTGTCGCCGAGCCGTACTCTGTCCCTGGCCGCTGGCTAGGGGATAGGGACGGCTTGGTGGCGCTTGTGGCGCGGTCTTCTGCGGACTCCCCTCCCCTCTCGCTTTTAGAGAGGGGACCGGGATACGTGGCCGCCGCGTGGGGAGACATAGCTTTTGTCGGGGTCTATTTCTCCCCAAACCGACCACTTTCGGACTTTGAGGACTTCCTTGGAGTCCTCACCGCAGTGGTTTCAAGGGTGGCGCGACGTCAGGTCTCCGTCCTGGGAGATCTGAACGCCAAGTCGGTGGTTTGGGGCAACCCAGCCACCGACGCACGCGGGCGGGCGCTCGAGCTGTGGGCGGCCTCTCTGGGCTCTCCCTTCTAAATAAAGGGGAGGTCCATACGTGCGTGCAGCGGTGGGGTGGGTCAATTGTGGACGTCACTTTTGCCTCACCCGTGCTAGCCGCGCGTGTGAAAAACTGGTGGAGACATTCTCGGACCACCGCTACGTGCGGTTCGAGATCTGCACCCAAGGTCCCCAGAGAACGGCTCCTCCGGGCCAATCTCCGTTTCCTCGGTGGGCCTTCGTCCACCTAGACAGGGATGCAGCGAGGGAGGCGGCTTTCGTCCAGGACTGGCTTTCGCCTGACGTAAATGTCGTGGACGTAGACACCGCCGCGGCACAGCTGAGAGAGTCATTGACCGCGGTATGCAATTCAAGCATGCCTCGGTCTCGCGTCCGCCTCCCCGACGCGCCGTTTATTGGTGGTCGGAGGAGTTGGCGGGGCTTCGAACTGCCTGCGTGGCGGCTCGAAGGGAGTACGCTCGAAGCCGCCGGCGGCGAATACGCGACCGGGCGAATAAGGACCGCCTTTACGACTTGTACGTGAAAGCAAAACAGGTCCTCAGAAATGGGATGCTCACCGCTCAGGACTCGGCGCAGGCTGAGCTGCTGGAGGGCCTCAACGAAGACCCTTTTGGGAGGCCATATAAGGTGGCGCGGAACAAACTGCGTCCCTTCGCCCCCCCCGTATCGGAGACCCTCGAGCCGGCAGTGCTGGATGGGGTTGTACGGTCCCTGTTCCCAGACAGGGCCGATGCTTTCACCTCACCAGAAATGGACCCTCCGCAGGGTGCGGTTCTGGAGGAAGAGGAGGACCAGGAGGCCCCTCCTCTCACTGGGGCCGAAGTTCGCACGGCGGTGCTTCGCCTTCGTGCCAAAAAGACGGCCCCAGGGCCAGACGGCGTCCCAGCAAGGGTGGTGGCAATAGCCACCACCGAAATAGAAGAAAGGTTTCGGAACCTTTTTGACGCGTGTTTCGCGTCGAGAAGGTTTCCGAAACCGTGGAAGGAGGGGCGTTTATGCCTCCTCCGAAAAGAAGGACGCCCGGCGAACTCTCCCTCGGCATACCGACCCATCGTTCTGCTCGATGAAGTCGGTAAGATGTTAGAGGGGATCATCGCCACCCGCCTGAAAGACCACCTGCGAGTGGTTAGGCCGAACCTGTCGGACGCTCAGTTTGGTTTTCGACCTGAGCGTTCGACAATAGATGCCCTCGCCCTATTAAAGGGTGTGGTGAAGGAGGCGATGGAAGCTGGGGACGGAGTTTTGGCTGTGTCATTCGACATAGCCAACGCCTTCAACACCCTCCCCCATGCGACCGTCCTCAAGGCACTCCGGTTTCACGGAGTGCCTCAATATATGAGGGACCTCCTGGCCAGTTACTTGGAGGACAGAGCGGTCCTCGTAGTAGATAAAGCTGGCCAGGTCCGGCCGCCGGCGATATCCGGTGGAATCCGGTGTTCCGCAGGGGTCAGTCCTAGGACCTCTCCTGTGGGACATCGGGTTCGACTGGCTTTTGCGTGGGACCCTCCTCCGTGGCACGAGTGTCATCTGCTACGCGGATGACACTCTCCTCACTGCCCGAGGAGGGAATTTTGGTGAGGTGGCCATTCTGGCCTCGGCGGGCGGATCGTTAGTCGCTGATAGGATCCGCCGCCTTGGATTGAGGGTGGCGTTACATAAGACCGAGGCCGTTTTCTTCTACGGACCTCGGCAGCGCCGTCCGCCTGACGCCCACATCTTTGTGGAGGGCGTCAGAATTGAGATAAAGACCCAGATGAAATATCTGGGTCTAACGCTCGATAGCAGGTGGCGCTTTAGCCCGCATTTCAGCGGACTGTCGTCGCGACTGTTGAAGGCAGCGGGGGCCCTCTCATGGCTGATGCCTAACTTGGGAGGGCCAGGCGGGCGATGCCGGCGGCTGTACGCCGGCATCCTAAAGAGCATGGCCCTGTACGGGGCGCTTATCTGGGCAGACTCCCTTCAAAGAGGGGAGAATGCTACAGCCTTGCGGGCGCCCCAGAGGGCCATTGCGCAAAGGGTGGCGCGGGCTTCCCGCTCGGTAAGCTTCGTAGCAGCGTGCGCTCTGGCTGGCACCCCTCCTTGGGAGCTCGAGGCGTGGGTGCTAGCCAGAGTCTACGAATGGACGGCGGGGCGAAGAGCACTCGGTGAGCACCCTGCCCCTGAAGAACGCGAGGCTGTTCGGCAAGAGGCGAGGGATGCCGTCGTCCGTCATTGGATGGCGGACCTTGCCTCCGCAGTTTTTGGCCGTCGAACCCTCGATGCGCTTGGGCCGGTCCTGCAGGATTGGATAGCTCGACCGCATGGTTTCCTTACCTTCCGGTTGGTGCAGGTGCTGTCCGGGCACGGCTGTTTCGGGTCGTACCTTCACTGGATCGGGAGGGAGGAAAGCCCGTCGTGCCATGACTGTGGCGCGGCGGAGGACACGGCACAGCACACCCTTGAGGTGTGCCCGTCGTGGGCCAAGCGGCGCCGCAGTCTTGTTGCGACGATCGGGCCGGACCTATCGCTTCCCGCCGTGGTAAATGCCATGTTGGGGAGCGAGGAGGCGTGGGTGGCGGTCGCCTCCTTCTGTGAAGACGTAATGTCACAGAAGGAGGAGGCGGAGCGTGCACGGGAGAACGATCCTCTCGCGCCACTTCTCCGCCGGAGGAGAGGCAGGAGAAGGCGGGTGATCGACCACCCTCTCTCCTCCCGGTGATGAGCAGCGGGCGACAGGCGCGGGGGCGCCCTCGCCCGCATTGCACCGTTTATCACCCAGACGAACGAGGATGACTGAGCACTCACAGTCATGCGTGACGATGTAGATGACGATGCAGAGACGGCTCTGCTGGTATGCGTAAATGCATTCACTGCCTCCCTCCCGTGAGGGGAAACAAAAAAAAAAACCTAGGTATCTACACATAAAATATGTTTACCAAAACGGCAACCACTGACAAACTTTTGACCATAGAATTCATAGACAGTGCCTAGGTAATAGGTATATAATTTACATTTGAGGTCGGCACTTACCATTCGTTATTACCCGCCCATTTATAATTTGCTAGTTATTATCTAACTCTAGCATCTAGCATCTGCTACTCTTTACTAGTGATGACGATTGACGACGAAATCAAAGAATAATCCACAAAATAATCATTAAAAAACTATTATAAATTTAAAAAATTAAAAAACCCATGGTATAAGTTCCTTTTTGGAATCCTTATAGTGAGCTCAAGGTGAGCTCTTTAAATTGATACCAAAATTGCATTATTAGATTTATTTTTTGATACTTTTAACAATGGCATCTCACAGCTACCATATTTGTTTTTTTTTAATTTCACAGTGAAGTTAAGTGAAATTTTCACTTATCTAAGAACACTTAGGTTATCAAGATGAATGTAACGATATCTTAATTATATAAATCCATTCAGTGGTTTGGAAGATACGAGGTAATAAAGAATATTACACACATACATACATACAATGACATATATACAAGATACGCGCGAAAAACATAACCCTTTCTTGGCAGTCGGGTAATTATCTATTAGCTACATTGGCCGTTTATGTCTAGTGCTAAATACATTTAGTTAGGTAGGTAGTAAATGAGTTTGCTCTCCGTGACACAGAAAAGAAATAAGTTTGATATCGAACACTATTTCTAATTCTATATTAATTTATTATCATTCAAACTAGAGCACATATGTCACTTGTTATTTTAATGGTAGGTTATGTACGGTATTTACCTCCTTATCAAGTTAGTATAATTTACGTTTTTGCAGGTGGTTTAACCTGTATGGTTCGCCCGGAACAGTGTTGCCAAGTCAGTGAACCAAGAAGTGGCTAAAACACTTTTAAAAAGTGGCTAGAATGTCAAAATTTCGTTTGGTAAGGTAGGTATTTCCCGACTTTCCCGTATGTTTAAGTTACTCTATGGTTATTAATTCCTGCGCAAAGTGCGCAAGCAAGATGCCATAGACAATGTTCGTTCAGAAATATGTTAGGAAATAATAATATGTCACGTAGAGTGACACTGTAAGGGCCACTAAGTTAGGTTAGGTTAAATGTGTTAAATGTCAAGTAATTATTAGCTTGTCGAGTCAAACCTCAAAAGTTGCTAGAATTGTGGCTAAAATATTTAGCCAAGAATATTTGACATTTTTGGCTAAAGGAATCTTGAAAGTTGCCAGATCTAGCCAAAAAGTGGCTAACTTGGCAACACTGGCCCGGAAAGGAGATACTGTCAGAAAACTGTTTTTAGGCATTGAACTATAATATTATTATTACTAGCATATAGAACATAGAACTGACACCGCGAACCCGATTTTTGCGCAACGAACTGGTTGCCAATTGGCAACTGTTTTCAGTAAATTCAGTCGATTTTGAAAAGGAAGAAAAAACTCCAAACTGATTTTTTTTATTATAATTTTTCACAAAAGTGAATTTTCTCTGATGAAGGCAATGATATTAAAGATGAAGGTGATTTTGTGATATTATTCTTAGAATAGATTGGGTTGACAGTCTCACCAGTTTCAACGGCAAAGTTAAAATCAATAAAATCATTCAATTTTCTAAACTCCCGGAAAAATTTCCAATGACAAAGAGTAGCATGGGTGCTGGGTACTTTTCATGCACAGATCAATAAATAAGGTAGATAAGACCATGCTGTTTTTGTTTTTCTGTCCGGAAGTTACTCGCAGAAAACAGCATGGTTTTTGACGTGGATGGGCGTGGTAGCTTGTAAATACAGGAATTACTTACGTAATCCAGCGCGGTAGTTTTCTTGCTCAGTCAAATACAAGGCGGTGTCTTATCTAAAAACATAATTTGTAGTAGGAAACATGTAGGAATTCTTCTTTCATAATCCTATACATATTCCTTATTATTTGAGTGAGATCATGTTCATTTACATCAGTAGCTATATTGCATTGCATCATCCCAAATCTCAAGGGGATTAAATATTATTTTACATAAGATTGCACAATGTAATATTATTTGCTGAAACGATCATAGGTTAAGCTAGAATTGATCAAAGCACTTGTTTTCGTAATAGTAGCTAAAGTCGACCCTACACTTGTAAGTTTTACTTACGTAACTAACTTACGTAATTAACTTACGGTAAATCAAAATGTAAACACCCTTCGTGAGTAGCTTATCGTAATTTCTTATTACTTATGTAAGTTGGAAAAATACAAGTCTGAACGTGTTCCAGTTTGCTTACGGAAGCGTCTCACAACTTATCGAAACAAATTGATAAGTTGAGACCTTACAAATTAATTTGCCGGCTGCAACAATGGCCAAACAAACAAAAATCTTTCCACCACCTGAGGTGAAAAGTTTAATAACTGCTTTTGAATCACATCCCATACTCTGGTCTTGACATTGGTGGGAACACTTCGGACTTTGCTTCGGATACACGGATGGACGGACAGACGGACAGACAGACGGACGGACACACGGACGGACGGACATGACGCAACTATAAGGGTTCTGATTTTACTTCGGAATTCTAAAATAGCTTGGCTGGAAAATGAGTACTTTCTAAGCGAAAGCGCCGCATTTCCGAAAATACGGAAGGTATCCGAAATGCTGATGATGTCATATATACGGCGCGTAGGGCGCGCGCTGGTACTCAGTGTTGCCATGCTACAATGCTTTTGACAACGCATTAGGAGAAACGTTTCATAGTAAACGAATCCTGTGAGGAGATCTCGCCTTCGTGTTTATGCCTATACATCATTGTTTTCAGACATTGAGATTCGCAATAGAGTTTCTCAAACTGCGAATAACTACGTTACTAAAATATGATACAAAGTCGAAAAATAAAAAGAAATAATAAGTAAATGACGTGTTTTAATTATTTCAAATTGAACTTAAATTAAAGTTTTAAATTACCTAAGTTCGTTAATCATTATCTACCAAGTCGGGAAATAACGTATAGTATTCTCCGTACAACTACCTTTTCAAATTGATATTATCAGCCCAAAATTTTCTTTTTCTTCGTATTTTATTTTCTTCTTCCTCTGCGAATATGCAGGCTATTACATGTTTTTTCAATGGCTGAATCAATCTTAATAAAATAATATTTTCCTTTTGCAATCTGAGAATCTGAATCTGGCAAGTGCCAACTGTTGAACAAAGGAAAATATTAAGTTTATGAAAACTATGAAATAAACACATACACGGAAATAAAGTGACAGATTTTTTTCCACAAGTACCTACTGTCAACAGGACTACTCAACAGGACAAGTGGGAATAGATGAATGTCACCACACCGTTTCACACAAAGTTGGGAAGAACTGCAAAAATTGTTGGCAATACTAAAATAAAAATTACAGAACTGGATTACGGTAGATTCTTTCATGAAATACCGCAGATTCTTATAAAATACGGTAAATTGTATGAGATTTGAGGTTTTTTTTCTACTAAAATCTGATTTTTTGAAATGAAATGAAATAATCTTTTATTCATGTAGGTATCACTGATTATGCACGTCATTTTTTTAACCTACCAGCTTTTCGGAAAGGTGTGTTGATCAAAATACGGTAAAATGTATTAAAACCACTAAAAATTAGATCTACCGTAGTTATGTGATGCCTGCCTAGCAACGCTGGTTCGGCCAAATGTGCGAGGCTATCAGTAAATGTGGCAAATACGTTGCGGCGCGTTCAGCGCGTAGGTGCTGAAATGTATGCGATCAGCTTATGTGGGTAAAATGGGTAGTACAGTTATTTAGACTACAAAAGCTACAGAATTTTAAATGCTTCTCTCATTTCGGTACTACATACATACGGTTATGTCTAACTAAACTAAATGTTAGATAGGCACGAGTACCTCATGATCTGTTTAACAATAACAAAGCATTCAGAACAATGGAGGTGGGATCATTTGTCACATGAGCGGTTGAGCGGCATCTTTAGCTATAGTCGGTTAAACTTTCATCTGAGCGTTGACTGATGACCTGATGGACATGAGAACGATTATCAGCTCATTACTTTGTCAGCAAAAGGTTTTTTAACAATGTGTCGGCGATATAAAAGTCTGTGGACCTTTCATTAGGGATTATTTTGACTATTTACCATGTACTTTATATAGGACGACGAGGAGTGGGTAAAGTGCATGAGATAAATAATGTTAGTAAGAACATCACCTAGTCTTGAATACCAGAGATGAAGGATATCTTTTTAAGTATGATTTATCACAAAAAGAACCTAAGTAGGTGTATTTGTAGGGTTCCGTAAAAACGAAAAACGGAACCCATATAGGATCGCTCGTGTGTCTGGGCGACCGCCGTTCAGTGCTAATTTACTCCGAAACTATTGGACCAAATGAGTTGAAATTTGGTACTCATGTACTTTTTTGTGACCCAAAGTCGAAAGTATAAAGAAAACAACTGAATTTTGAAAAAAAATTAACGACATCAAAATTAAACAAGAAAGCTGTTTTGCAAACCGTATCGTGTGGGATATCAAATAAAAGGGCTTATTGTAGGGATCTCAAACATGTTTTTGTTATAGTTCTACAATGCATAGTTTTAAAATTATTCAAAAAAGAACGAAAAGGCCAAAAATAAGGCCAAAAATTGACCATTCCCCCCTTATCTCCGAAACTACTGACGCTAGAATTTTGAAAAAAATACAGAAAGTAGTTCTTTACTTAAATATAACAGGAAAACCTATGAGAAGTATGATTAACCTATGATTTAAAAAAACAGCAAAAATAAATAAAATTAAAAAATAACGGTAAATACATAATCAACGTACGGAATTCTTTCCAAGCGAGTTTAACTCGCACTTGTCGAGTTTATTTTAACATGGTGACGATATTTTTTAGTATCGATGACATAATCCTTCTTGATGGTGTAATAATGATGTAATTTTTTCTATTTACTGATTTATGTCGATCTCTAAGATTTTTAATAGAATTACTGGTAGTCTAGCTACATACCTAGTAGATTAGCTTAGCTACCCTCTTTTTAATATACATAATACATAATATCATTGTTAGCTACTATAACGACGGCGACGCGGTGAACGCAACATTTAGTTTGCTAATACATTATTTGGTTTAGTTAATTACGTTCATTCCGCTTCTACGCAATTGCCTAGTTTTTGTTCTTATTAACATTGTTATTAAAGTTCAACGACCGACGGGTATACTCAATTGTTGTTTGCGTGGAACAATAATATCGATTACCTTTAGATGTGCAGAGCGGACACGAAGTTTGCATTTGAGTTAGCGGGCTGGCTCAAGTTACCTACTTGGTAAAACAAATCTTTAACTAAAACAAGAAAACAGGTTTTACTGTTTTTGCTGGGAAAATAGAAGTGATGTAAGATAATATGAACAAAGAATGAATGAAACAATTCAATTACAGTAGGGCATTGAGTAGGGCTAATGTGCCGGTAGATAGCCTCTTCTCTTAGCGGAGTTACGCACTTTGATGATGATTATAATACATCTGACGAACATGCAGTTTTGGACAAATAATTTATAACGGAGGGCTTACTTGATGAGTACAGTCACGAGCATAAATATATGACTATGGACACGTCAGCAATAATATCTGCCCAAGAATGCGTTCAATAATATCTGTCTGCACGGACGCAACAAAAATATCTGATATTCATAGACAGCATATTAAAGTGACGACAAAATTATCTGATAAAAAAGTGCATCAATAAATTGTGACAACCGCCCAAAGCAAAAATATGTGACGACATTTATAGTCACAAAATAATGTGATCACTCTTAGAGTGCAAATATATGTTTGCCGTTTACTAATTCTACATTTCTGTAAGCATTTTTGCATTGGTTCCTCAATCATAATTATGCATAAATATATGACGTTCAATAGTTGGCAAAAATATCTGACGATCTTTTATTTTTTATACTTTTGGAACGAAGTTCCTTATCGCGCGTTGTGAAAGGGGGCTAGACGGAAAATTTCGACACTTTTTGATTTTACGAATGACAACACTTTTTTTGAAGTGATTAACAGAGTTTTACAGAGATGGTACTGTACAATAGCTTTTTATTTTACACGCTTTATATTAGCTTCCCCTGTATGTTTGTTTGTCTGTTTATTTGTAACTTCTCTTTGGACTTGATTTTGACCCACTTCAAACGGTCAAATTTCTTTCGAACTTCGTAGAATTATCGAGGATCGATGAAGGTTCAATATTTAAAGAAAAAAAAGAAAGAAAGAAAAACCTAACTACATGCTTTAATTAGCTTTTAATGGTCAGATTTCTTTCAAACTTCGTAGACTTATCGAGGACCGATGACAATTCAATACTTAAAGAAAAAAAGAAAGAAAGAAAGAAAAACCTAATTACACGCTTTGATTAGCTTTAAACGGTCAGATTCCTTCAAACTTCGTAGACTTATCGAGAACCGATGACAATTCAATATTTAAAGAAAAAAAGAAAGACAGAAAGAAAGGAAAACCTAATTACACGCTTTAATTAGCTTTAACTGGTCAGATTTCTTTCAAACTTCGTAGACTTATCGAGGACCGATGACAATTCAATATTTAAAGAAAAAAAGAAAGAAAGAAAAAAAACCTAAATTTCATTTCACGAAATCAAACAAAAAAATTAAAAAATAAATAATTGTTTAAAAAAACTAAAAAAACACGCTTTTATAGAAAATCCAAGTAAAAAAATAGACAATAAATTTGAATTAAGCGTGGGTGTTTAATTAAAGCGTGGGGTGCTTTTTAATATATTATCAAAATGATAATCCTTCTACTCATTGAGACCATGCACCTCACGCTTTTATTACAATTACACGATTCTTAATTCAAATTTATTTTCTATTTTTTTTAGTTGGGGTTTCTATAAAAGCGTGTTTTTTAGTTTTTTTAAACTATTATTTATTTAGGTGATTAAAAACAGTTTGTTTTTGATTATTTTATTAAAAAGAAGGAGGTTCTCAATTTGACACGCATATTTTTTTAATGTATAATGACGCAGCAATCGGCACAGGGTGGTCCGATTCTGATGATTCTTTTTTTAATGGATAGGATATGTCTTGAAGTTGCTGTTATTTTTTTTGAAAAATTTTATTCCTACCCTAAGGTACGAAAATAGGGGATAATTGATTGTTCACCCACGGAATTTTTACCCGTTACCCCAATAATTTTGTACTGGAAGATCCGATTTCGACGATTCTTTTTTTATTGGATAGGTAGTGTATGTATAATAGCAAAAAAGCAAAGCAACAACCCATAATTGTCCCACTGCTTGGCTCGGGGTCTCCTCTCACAATGTAAGGGGTACAGGCCATAGTCTACCACGCTGGCCAAGTGCGGATTGGTAGACTTCACACACCTTTGAGAACATTATGGAGAACTCTCAGGTGTGCAGGTTTCCTCACGATGTTTTCCTTCACCGAAGCAAGTGATAATTAACTTGTAATACGCACATAATATTTGAAAATTAGAGGTGCGTGCCAGGATTTGAACCCGGGCCCCCGCGTTCGGGAGACCAACGTTCTAACCAATAGGCTATCACTGCTACTCATAACTACGCTACGCATAACTTCAAGGTATACGTGTATGTATACCTTGAAGTTATTCTCATTAAAATTTGGAAACAAAATTTTACCCCTAAAGGTATAACAATAGGGGATGATTGATATTTCATCTACTACTTTTTTACGTGGTAACTGAATCTACCACCCATTACTTATAAGTAATAACTTATATGTAACTGACTGTATACAGTACACATGATACATATTGGAAATTACCCCCAATATTTATAATTAATACTAGGTGACCCGGCAAACTTTGGACCACCTAATAACTCCCCCCTCTCCCTCCCCTGTCCCTCTCCCTCAACTGCCAGTTATAAAATAAAAAAGTAAGATATGTTCCTAAGGTTACATTAGAAAGTTATATAATAATTATGGTCCTAAGTTTTCAAAGAGATCGAACCTTATACTACAGCTATGAAACAGACAAATTTCTGAACGCACCTATAAATATTTGACGACCAAATGACAATTTGACAAAACGCATCAAATGTTTCACAGCTAGGAACATTTTGTATTGGAAAATTAAATTGTCGTTTTTAGTAATTCTATTACTTATTATTTATGTTTCTCACCGTTTAAACATTCCCTGAAGTTCTACAAATATTTCAAGATCAAAATTAGCCAAATCAGGGAAGTCATTTCGGAGTTTTAGCGAGACAAACGAACAGCAATTGATTTATATATGTATATAGATTAAAAAATTTTATAACAACTAAAAATTAAAAAAAAATATTACTTTTTAACAAAAATATACCCAGCGAAAAAATTGACTAAAATAAACCATTTAGTACTATAAATTAAGATCCTAAATTAATAGTAAATAAATAATTTTGATGAAAAAACAAACTGTGAAAAGATGTGCGCCGCGCTGCTGCTGCCGTGTGCATCGCATGCCGTTGCCGTTATTTTACGCTCCATGCAATTAATGTTGTCTGTTTGGCATGGTCTCAAAATTATTTATTTACTGTTTATTTAGGATCATAATTTATAATACTAAATGGTTTATTTGATTTTTCGCTTCTGAGTTTTTTTTCGTTGGTTTAATTTTTTTGTTAAAAAGTAATTATTTCAATCAAATCACTCGAGCCATGATAAATAACTTCATAAATGTAGTCAAAACACTTCACCAAACATTCACAAGCAAAAATCTCAAATGTAACACCGCGGCGAGTGGATAAAAAAGAAACTACCCACTAAGATATTTTTACCAATTATTGAACGTCATATATGTCGGAGATCATAAAATGGAACATCAAGCCGGGCTAGGCTTAGGTGTATTCGTATTGTGAAGATGGCAACACTATGTGAATTGACTACTGTCATTTGGTCACGCGGTGACGTGGCGGGAGAACCGAGGAAAGCTATTAACTTGCCAGCGACGAACGAACATTCTGGATACAGCCTTCGAGCTGAGCAGACGCCTAGACAAGAACGTTGTTACTTTTAAGACGGAACGCGACGTGTGAATTGTATTGTGATATCAGATTGACGAGTAACAGGATCAGACGATTATGCGAGGCATTGGGGTGGCTGTAAGGGGTGATGGGAGGCCACTGGGCCGTCGTGCCCTATTATTTGTTGGTTGTTACTCGGATAATTGAAGACAATCAGTCCTAATCGCGTATTTAATTATAACCAGTGTAAAACCTGTGTTAAAATGAGTTTCTGACTAAAGTGATGTAAACGCCCACTGTTGTTATTATTTCCCGAACCACCACCCAATATGGCATTATTTCCGTTATCGGAAGTGGAATGGACCCACATGATGAGAAAATTTCGCCCACACATGTCGGAAAATAAATGAAGAATGACGGTGGTTCGGATGATATTTGAAATGAATTGGTTGCATTGAGAAACGTAACGACAGTAAACGCGAGTAAATGAGAACCGTGGAATTTTACAAAGAAAATATGTGAAGCTACCCCCAGATATTTGCCTCACGCAAGATGTCGATATTCAGTCGAGAAGCAATTAATTATGATGGAAGTGAATAGTGGAACAGAGTATGTTACTACGAGTATTTGAACACAGAACACGAGGACGTGTTCAGTTTGTCAGAGATGGCCGAGGGAGTAATAGCATCCAAGACATCAAACCACACCAAAAAAAACCAAAAAAAAAAAATTTTTTATAAGACGTGTCTTGGAGGGAAAAGTACTATCTTTCCATTTTGATTGCAAGAATCCGCATTTCAGGTTTTTCAGATATGATGTTACAAACGGTGGACGGCAAGCATGTAAAATAACAAAGGATCGGAAAAATGTCATTAAGGTTTGACGTTATAAGACAGCGATTTGGTATGGCATATTTTTTCATTATTCTTAACAAGATTGGATAATTCGATAGTGTTTTTGTGTAGTAGGTATACACTGGAAGTCAAGCAGTGTAATGGTCATAGCACACATATCAACTCGTAAACGGAACGTAAACGTATCAACTCGTGCATGTCAGTATTCTTTGTATGAAACTCCCTACTGTAAAGCACACTTATCGGATCCGTAACGTAATCGCCTCGCCTCGAGACAAGCTCACGACCGCGGTACGGTGCGTGGACGACTTGCCGTACCCGCGCTTACATCTCACCGTACGCTATCCTTCGACTTTCCGTTTCCTCGTGCGCGCGCCGCGCCGCGGCTACCGCTGCGTCGGCGAACTGCTGTCATTCATTCCGTCAAACAGCGGCCGGCGAGCCGTAAGCGCGGCGTCGCCTAGCCGTAACCGAGTCGATTTGGAGCTGTTGGTCGGTTATAACGCGCTTACGTTAGGTTGACGGCGAGGCGATCCGGTGCCGATCCCTTTCCGAGTTGATATGTGCGCTACGACCATTAATGGTGCCGTCATCTTGAACTGTCAAAACACTTGACAGAATTTTCAGAGTTAAGATTTTGTAAATTTTATTTTGTGTAAGAATGTTGTGCTTCGAAATCCTGGAACATGCAAGGTTTTCCTTAAAATAAGATTGATTAGAAAGAACTGGTTAGAATGGTAGTTTACGTAAACTACAAATCGTTTCGTCGTATTTGTGCTTGATTTAACGAAGTATTATAAAGTCAACGTAATTATGATTAACAAAGTTATTCAAAGTCAGTGCAAGTATATTGTTTTGTGACACCAGAAGCGTTCTGTAAATGAGATCAAGAATATTCAATTTTCAAACATCTTGATATTCTTTAATTATCGTCTGCCCTCAGTTCAGAAAAATAACAATTAGACATTTCGTGTTTTTGTCTTTTGTTTTTGTGTGTGTTTCAGATAAACTAAGTGACGATGACAGTTGTATGGACATGTAACCTGTGAATATCTAAACGGTGACGAGAAATTACATCAATGCGAGATAACGAAGTCTGATGTCAACTACCTGCATTTAATTTTGTTGATAGTGACGAGAGCGCATCGCGGCTCCTTGTACCGTGGCTTACGATGAGCATCGTCGGTGATTGTATGGCGACATGATATAACAGGTGATCTGTATTGATACTTTTGTAGCTAATTTTGATTACTGCTCACTGACAGTAATTGTTCCTTGTTGAGTTTGTGCTGATATTACGTAATGTCAACATATGACATTTGATGGTTTCTTGAGTTTGTGTACTTGACGATTTTTGGTAACGATGGCACAGAGAATTTGGTTAGCGAAGTGAGCGAAAAATAACCTTTTTGTTATTTAAAAGTGACATGCAAAGATAATAATTCCTTTACTGATTTGTTGAACTGTTTTTGAGAATCTTTAAGACAGACGGGATAACACACTAAGAATTTCGTAAAATGTTCAGAGCAAGTGAACCGATTGTTGATTGTTTTTGATGAGTAGTAAGTGGTATGCAAGTCGCTCAGATAGCATGCAACTCCAGTCATTCGTAGGCGTAGGCGTAAGAACGGGCACTAGATATCCCGCCGCAGTGCGGCCACGACTGTGAGTGGCGTGCGTTTGGCTTGGAGCTGTAAGCAGTCGCTGTTGGAACTTCCGGAGGGAGGAAGTGAGTTGTTGTTGTTGTTGTGATGTCGAACTGGGTACCGGATGGAGGTCACCCAAAGTACTGCCAGGTGGGCAGTAATGGTTATGTGAAGTATTGGGAGGTAGCCCACTTGATTGATGATGATGTTGATGATGATGATGATGACGATGATGATGACGATGATGATGACGATGATGATGATGATGATCAGAGTATTGCATACAAACTGCTGACTTATCTTTGAGTGCTATGAAGCCTTTTTGTTGTAAAGTTAGATCGTGTTATCAGATTGTAGTTCTTGGTATTATCCCGTTCTGGCTGCTACATGTGTTTTCATTGTGAAGCCTTGAGGCTTGAGGTCAGGGAGGCCGAGTGGGAAACTTTTACTTTGCGAAGGTTATGTCTTTTCCAGATGGACCCCTGCTGCCTCACCGAGGACGGTGAGATTGTCACGATGGCCGTGTCGGAGATCATAAAATGGAACATCAAGCCGGGCTAGGCTTAGGTGTATTCGTATTGTGAAGATGGCAACACTATGTGAATTGACTACTGTCATTTGGTCACGCGGTGACGTGGCGGGAGAACCGAGGAAAGCTATTAACTTGCCAGCGACGAACGAACATTCTGGATACAGCCTTCGAGCTGAGCAGACGCCTAGACAAGAACGTTGTTACTTTTAAGACGGAACGCGACGTGTGAATTGTATTGTGATATCAGATTGACGAGTAACAGGATCAGATGATTATGCGAGGCATTGGGGTGGCTGTAAGGGGTGATGGGACGCCACTGGGCCGTCGTGCCCTATTATTTGTTGGTTGTTACTCGGATAATTGAAGACAATCAGTCCTAATCGCGTATTTAATTATAACCAGTGTAAAACCTGTGTTAAAATGAGTTTCTGACTAAAGTGATGTAAACGCCCACTGTTGTTATTATTTCCCGAACCACCACCCAATATGGCATTATTTCCGTTATATATATTTATGCCTAATAATTATGATTGAGGAATCAATGCAAATGCTTACAATCTTAATGGGTATTTTATCTTTTATCCACTCGATTACAGGATGCACCGGATTAGAAAGGGTCCGGATTACCGCGGGTCCACGGATAAGGTACTAAAAATGTGAATTTTAATGAAATTAAACGTTTTCCTTAAATTTGCCGTATGTCATTACTTCCCAGAATTTTATCCTTTTCAATGACACTATCGAATGGTGTAATAATACAGGGTGTGTTTTTTTCAAAATCAATGGGTTCGATTCCTGGCTAGGAATATTTATTTTTCAAAAATGTAATGATGTAGTTTTAGTTTTAATCAAAATCGGTCTTGAGACTCCTTTAAGCATTTTTCGATATTCCTTATAGTTTCGGATTTGACCATCCTTGCACACTTGAAAAATTCACCCTGTATATCCTAAACTGTCACTTAAAATCAAAAATGATGAATGAACCTAAAAATCATTTTTGATTACCTATTCAACGATACCCCACTTGTCGTAGTTCGTCAAATTTTGTTTTTTTTTTCATTTAGATAATTATGGTGTCTGGTTGTCCCTGTTTATTGTCATGACTTTAGTGACACTCGCAAGGTTCGAAAAGGCGAATCGATTGATGTAAGAATCATCAAAATTGGTCAACCCGTTTGGTCTCTATAACGCGACGCCACATAGGAACATACATAGACTGATAAACACATTGCCCTGCTTTGCATCGCGCAGTCGGGTAAAAAGCATAAAAATAAAAGATTTACGTCAGATATTTTTGCCAACTATTGAACGTCATATATTTATGCATAATTATGATTGAGGAATCAATGTAAATGCTTACAGAAACGTAGAATTAGACGGCAAACATATATTTGCACTCCGAGGGTGATCACATTATTTTGTGACTTATGTCGTCACATATTTTTGTTTTGGGTGGTTGTCACAATTATTTGATGTACTTTTTTATCAGATAATTTTGTCGTCACTTTAATATGCTGTCTATGAATATCAGATATTTTTGTTGCGTCCGTGCAGCAGATATTATTGAACGCATTCTTGGGCAGATATTATTGCTGACGTGTCAATAGTAATATATTTATGCTCGTGACTGTACAATAGAAAAAGACGTATTCCTATCAATGACGATCCCTTATTAAGTTAGAATGTAAATACTAAGTTTAACACTAGAAAGACTGAAATTTCGGCTTACCACGAAAGACGGCTAGGGGTCTTTTGACCCCAATACTATTGGCCATGGTATCTGTTTTATTTTTTTGACAAATATAAATTATTTTGAATAAGAGTAAAATAAAAGTATTTATGTGTTATTACTTTATGTATTTTTCATTACTTAATTGCAATTACCACAAGCTTATTTACAATAATCAATAAAATAATAATTTTGACTGATTACACCTTCGACATAATACGTTTTTTAGAAAAGTCACATTCTCTATTAATTTTATTTTTGCAATGTGGACGACAGCAATGTCTTCTTTTTCTTGGTTCTGCTGCAGCTGGAGATATCAGCAAAATTTGCTGTTGTGAGGGTGGAATTGCAGTAGAATTATCTGAATAATTACTAACTAAGTGGCAGCTGAATAATAGTTTTAGGTACTTTTTTATTCGTAATTTCTTGATATTCTTCCCGTGGATTTATTTTATTGCTAAATCTAATATACTGTAAACAACCTGTACACGCCATCTTCTAGAACTTTATTACACACTGCATCTTTTAGCCATTTGGCTAACATCGACACTACACATTGACTTAGTATTATAGAGTTGTAAAATTTGACTGTTTCAGGTTTTTTCTTTGAGTTACTAGCATCTATGAGTACTGTATTATACAATTTACTGAGTAACAATACGTTTTTACTTCTTTTTGTTTTTGTTTCATAAACTGTCAACGACCATTGGTATTTTCGGCTTTCAGGAATTGAGTTTTATGTAACATGTCCAAATTCAGATTTTTCATGTAGGGAGGAATGTCACATCTGCTGTTATTTATTATTTTATTGTAATATTATTACATTTCATTTATTATTTGATTGATCTTCTCGTAAAGATTGTAAATATTGTAACAGTTCTTATGTGGAACTTGTTCTCGAAGAAAACGGAAAAAATTGTAATGTTTACTTCAACACATTGACCAAGGTAATAAAACAAATCAAATTAGCGAGGCATAGACCAGTACAATAACATTTACTTATAATATAATCAAAATATATCGATCTATCGTTATTTATAAACACTTGCTGCTTATGGGTCATACGACCCCCAGCCGTCTTTATAGGTAGATGTTTGTTTATCTACATTCCCACAACTCCTATTATGTTTTTACGTTACAATATGTTAACTAACACTATTTTATTAAAAGTCAAGAAATATCAAGTCATTATTTGAAAAAGCACCAGAATCATCGGCGTCGAAAGTTCAAAATGGGTCATTTGACCCCTGTCCGTCTTTCTAGTGTTAAACATCTGAACTCGATTGTCCGCCAAAGCCACCAATACATAGTAATAACAGTGCGACTGCTGCAACGCCATCTCTTAAGGGGTTCCGAGACTCCCGAGCACGCATCACAGGGTTTAGTGGTGGTGCTCCTACGGGGTACTGGTGAAGTTTTGGGTTTTTATTCATTATTTCAAAATATTAAAAGAATTAAGAAGAAAAAAAACAATACAAATTGTGAAACACGTCATTACATATTTTTTAGTACAAAATTCATGCCTGGTTTAACCGTTACACAGACAATTTACAATTTAGGGTGAAAAAGGACCTATTTAACAAAAATTTTTCCCAATATTTGGGAGAGGTTATTAAAATTTTAAACAATACACTATGATTGTGATGACTTGCAGTATATCATATATTTTTTATATGGAAAACACACAAAAGGATTCATCTGCAATCTTCTTCAAACTTACAGTGTTTTTGAGATTTGAGCGAGGTAAACCCTTAATGATATGAAGAGTAAAACGAGCAGCTAGCGCTATCTATCTAGCAATAAAACGAATCTTTTATTTATTTATTTATTTATTTATATATTTTTGTACACGAAGGAAATCTTACACAAAACAACAATGATAAATAAAATTTGCATAAAGGAACTGCTTATTTCTTTAAGAAATCTCTTCCAGCAGCCTTGAGAGAGGAGATAGTCATTGGATGATCTATCTTGTTCCTCGCGCCATCTATGAATACAACTTTGCACTTTTACTGTCTCGATCATGACGCTTTTTCGTTTCATTGACTTTCAAATCACATCCTGGCTAAAGAAGCTTACACTTTAAAAAAAAGTAATTTATAGACCTACCATGAATCAATTTAGGAGTTGTGTATCATTGATACATTTATGCCCGTAAATTTTGTGATTCTACCAATTTAATTAATTATATTCCTACACCTACGCCATCTTATTTTTTTTATAACCTTGTGGTTGTGCTCAAAGATGAACTAAATACAGATACGTTATGCCCTTACAAATTGACCGAAAAATCTGTTCCGACCGAGCTACAACACACACACGTTTATCTTTTGTTTCCCTACACCAATCACTCGTACATTGGCAAATTATGTAAAAAGGATGGCATTACTAAAACCATAATAGTGAAAAAGACAGCTAGTGTTTGTCGCTCGCGTCAATCTATATACGCTACGGTCTTTATCGCTCTCGCGTCAAAACTAGATCGCTATCTCTTTCTTCATCTGAATATGGCGTCTTTGCATGAGTTATTAGATTGTTTAGAAAAATAATTGAAATAGACTAAATAATCTAAGTATCTTAGCGTACTCACGCATGGTATGAGATTCCTTGTGTTTTGTTGACCTTGGAGTCATAATTGGTGCACTTTCTAAACACACAGGATGGCATTTTGTTATATTTTCATAACCACGTATTAACCTACGATGCGCCACGATCGTGATTGCGCTCGACGCAGACTAATCACAAAAGTTCCCAATTGGGAACTTTTTCAATCATCACAACGCGCGCGCTTATGACCTATCTGCCTCTTTTTAATATAAT